>JAODJX010000047.1:13573542-13599735 GCA_026776945.1 Isichthys henryi
CGGAGTCTCTCTCGCCCGACGAAATCCAGACGCGGATTTTTTACCTTCACTCCTCGGCCCCCCCGGGCCACTCGATGTCGCCGCCCCTGAGGGACGTGTCCGTCGGCGGTCGGCGGCCCTTGTGGTGGGGGGGGGGGGGGGGGGGGGGCAGCCACACTTACCACTGAAAAGTGCCTCACAGAGACCTTTGGCTACACTTGAACAGCAAACCCTAACAATTCACTCCATTCCCTCAACATCCCAAACTAGCTCAGCAAGTATCAAACCAGCAAAACCATTCTGGCCAGACAGCTTTCTGACACAGCATCACAAAAACAAAACTTACTGATTTGCTTGTCTATTTGGGTTTTTACTACTAGATCTCTTTGAAAACTACTCACTGACTCCCATTATATTTCAATCAATAATCCCATAGCAGCAAAAGTCTGACACTAGCAACGTGCTCCTGTAGGGTACTCGTATTTTCTGACTTCCTCCTCAGGCATTAAATTAGGAAATCTTTGAACAGAATCATTTAAGTACATTATAACCCCATGCATTAGAAAAACTTCCTAAACAATAACTAAAAGCTGCTTTTTTTAATCACCTTTGGTATGTGAGCAGTTATAAACTGAGGAGAAATCAGTTTAATAGATATTAACTTAAAATTTGGGGGGGGGGGGGGGTGAAATATTTCCAAAAGTGAAATATTGGCAAATGCTGTTAAAATTCCGAATAGCCTGTCCAGGCTATAGCAAAGCAGGAAATTTATCAGTAGCATCGGACAAGTCCAATCCTGATCCCAGACCAACAGGCCTACCACACTCTCCTCTATTTTCAGCCTTCTACCCTAACTTCTACTCTTTCCCTTTGACTGGCCAGCTGGCCTTTCACTTACCCCTGATGAGATTGGATGGCTGCCATTCCTGTTCCTGTGAGGCCAAACGCAATGCACTTTGGGAAAATGAGTCCAGAACTCCAACTTTTGCCACTTGAGGTCAGTCCCTAAACTACATATCCCAGTTTTTGCCTACTCTCCTCTCCACCTCCTGCCCCCAAATGCCACCTTCAAACTCCGTCCAACGTAAGCAGCATGAGCAGAATTATACAGTACAGTACCGTGCCAGGAGGACGTCAGCTACTGAAAGCAGAGACAAAAACCTATTGCAGGACAGGAACTGCACTCTTCACAGGTCCGAAAACATGCATGTGTCCCATCTGTTTTTCTGGATTCATTTTTACTTTCTCGAAGAAATCCCCTCTAGACCCTTGACCTAAATTAATGCATTTTCCCCTACATAAAATTTAAACTTGCACCAAAGGCCACAGAAAAATTGACCAAAAACAAATGTATACACTGAGCAAACTATTTACTGAAGGGGACTTCAAAGTCAGCTTCCCAAGCGAACTGCATCCTGCAGCTTTGCACCATACCTTGTCTGTTTCCTTTTTGGGATTCCTTTCTTGATTCCACCCCATTCTACCTGCAAAGTACAAACCTACATGTTACAAGTTAAAGAGCTAGACAAACACATGCTAGTTTGAAGAAAGTCAAAACGTGCAGGGAGAACTGATCAACGATATATTTTTTAAAAATTAAAAAATAAATAAAAAAAAAACTCATCCCAGCATCTGTGACCCCACCCCCACCCTCTGACTACCACGGGAGGGGGTTGGCAGCCAGGCCCAAGGAGGGGACAGTAATGACATTTGCTCACCTGCAACAGCAGCGAGGGGGATCTTGCTGTGACTCGGCCGTTCTCTCTCCAGGGCTGGCTCTGCCCGTCTTGCTCACCCCCTCAGCAGTGCTCTATCCTGCCCTAGTTGCGTGCCGCTCGGATGTCCGTGTGCACCAGCCAAACGGCGTCAGTGGCAGTCTCAACTCGGCTCCCTTCCTGGTTTCTGGAGGGCAGCGAGGTCCCTCCCTCTCCCACTCTCACACAGCCTGGCTCTTAAAGGAGCAGCACTTCAGCAGCCACCCACCCTGCTGTAAACACCCCTCCAGTATCATCATCATCACGGGACCACATATTTACAAAAATCATGTTTTCCATTTTTAAACACCCAGACAAAAGAAAAGCAGAAGCGAATTTAGACGGAGTCATTATTGGAACCCGGGTAACATTCAGGCTTAGACCTTTAAATACCTCCACTCCCAAAATCTGTTCTATAAATCACAGTAATTCTTTCCTCCTCTTCTATTTTCCTGGTCTATGTTGAGTAATTAATTGCCCCCCCATCTACCCCAAGGCCTGAGAACATGATGTCCCACCCCAGCAGTATGGCTTCCTAAGCACATTCTGCTCAGCCACGTGGACTGACTCGCACCTCCATCTTACTTTTCAGAAAAGCCCAGCATACCCACAGAACTCCCCGATTTCCTCTTTCTGCTCAATCACACCTCTCAAAGGACACTAGGGCTACATGATAAACTATAGTAGTCAGATGAAACAGTATAGAAGAGCCGGCTTCAAAACGCACTGTGTACTTGCCGCACTAACACTACAACTTACTCCAAAATGTCCGGGACATGTGTTTGCATGTAAAATATAGCAGAGTCAGAGAGCTACCACAAGACATTTATTAAAACGATGGGATAATTTCCAGCAATCCATTACCCAATATTGCCCATAATCAGGGATGAACATAACTGGTACACAAGTACGCATTCGCCTTTAAAAACGAAACGTGCAACAATCGATTGCGGTAACTGCAAATGCATACTTACTTTATGTGCATTTGTGCTGATATGAAAAAATAATGCATTTCAATCTTTATATGCCAACTCTACTTCATTTGTGGTATACAGGTTAAAATGCAAGGTATTTTCTTGTCACAGCAGCGCAAATGCAAATAAATAAGCATTTACACTGTTACCGCAATCGATTGTCGCAAGTATTTTTAAATGTGAATGTGTACTTGCGTACCAGTTACATCCATCAATGCCCATAATAGATACCCATTACTCGTCAGTTTAAGTCCTTAATGACCACTGTCTAAAAAATGTATTTGTATCCTGTAGTCTTCCGAAAAGCCCCCAGCATTTTTTCTACACACTTCCATCTGATTATTTTCAACTTGAGCCTATGATCTAAACCTTGACTATTACCGAATTGTCATGCATCTTACTGCATCCGTTTTAATTCACTAAAGAGTCTTGATGATGTAACATGGAAGTCAATCTTCACACCTGGGGTTTCCTTTAGGTTTCTCTACCTTCCTATCCTACCCTTACTATTCAGTTCTTCACCATTCATCACGCACTTGAAAACCTCCCCATTTCAGGAATTCAGTCAGGCTACTCGAAACGCACCTATCCACCTTGAAAGGCTTTCTTACACACAATGCTTAATACACAGAGGTCAAAAAAAAAAAAAAAAAACACAAACATAAGTTTTTATAAGTCTTCACATGCCATTTATTGACCATAAAACTTTAAGACCTTTTTCCAACAGCTTTGTTTTACTACAAAACTTCTCCATTCCAAAGCATTAGAGAAAACTCACAAGAACATACAAACTGGCAAAGTACCCAAAGACAAGACAAAAGCTTTCACCCCAAATATATATATTCCAAACAAAAATAGATTCTTTCCTTCACCCGTCCTGATTGTTTCAAACAACTTATTCTCACCAGTTACAGTACTAGACCTTCATACTAGTAATCATTAAAACCAATGACTCTCCAAAGGAAAAAATATATATTTTTTAAGTTACATTCAATCCACACACTTTAGAAGGCAGAACCTGAAACAATGCATACCATTTCTCCGTATGTGGACATGTATACACACGTGTATGTGTAAACATCCAGGATTCAATATATACATATTTTCATATCACATAGAAAGACAAATTTGAAATTACACAAATGCCACCTTTCAGATGTAATTACTCAATTTGTATAATTATGTTAACCTTTCACAATATGAAAAACACAGCACATTTATTTAAAAAGAGAAAAGCGAGACCTAAAGCATGAGAATAAACAGAAACCCAGCCTGAGCTGAAAGTAAATTAACACATTTAAGATGCAGAAGGCAAACAAACCAAAGAAAGACACCAGCCTGACACCTGGGTTTGTACATTATGAACCAGGATTCTTCCTCATAACACCAATAGCAAAAATAAATGAACAAAAATTTCATATACAAATCAAGAAAGGCAATTCAGGAGCTGAGGTTTCTCAAAGGTACTACAGGAGGATTCACCAGCAGCTTGAACTAGAATCGTTCAAGTTACAGGTAAGATTCCCTTAACAGCTAGATGGCCCTCACCACTGCAGCTCAATCTGTAACAATCAGCTAGTAGGAGATAACCTCCACAATGACTTGCTCAGACTGCACCACGTACATTCCGGTACTATAACCTCTGGGGCAAATGCAGACAATGCGAAAAAATTACTGGCATCGCAATCGAGGAAGTAGGCAACCAAACTCGACCAGAACTCACAGCTAAGCTTTAGCACTTTGCAAAGGGGTCCTAAAAGAAGAAAGATCCCACCATGAAACACTCCTATACAAACAGCCTCAGGTACAAGCATGGCGTGGTAGCTGTGGACAAAAAAAAACAAAAAAAAAAAAATACACCAATACTGTTTTCAAATAACACCCAGACCTAAAGGCCACAAAACACTGCCACCAAATGTGTTGGAAATAAAATCTAACGCAAGAACCACGCTAAGGGTTAATCATTACAAAAGCACTATATTGGCCATATTACTTCTGATGCTTGGCCACAAAGTAAGAATTGGTAGTACGAGTAATTTACCCTGTTATCGCAGGTCAACTTGCCAGACTAACAGTATGAAGAGAGCAAATTTAATGCCTATTTAAAGTAATAAAAATAGACTTCATGATGGAAATTGAAACACTGGAGTTTCAATTTCACCCACCACACTGAGCTACTGACTTTTGTTTCAGTATTCTAAGGCTGCGTGCCCAAACGTTTATTCTCTGAAAACCAAAATGCTGTTTCTGGTTTTCAGAGAATAAACACCAGTCCTTGCCACAAAATCACCAGTACGGGCATGTCCGTAAGACTTCGTTACAGGCTTCCGAGTCAGATGACTTCACTTTGAAACAGCCCACAAGCTACTATAAAATTAGTATAAGCTAAAACGGACTCTGCTGGTGCTTTGTAAAACTCGTTAAACTCACATGTATGTGTTTCAGATCTGGTGTGTGCATGGGGTTGATTTTACATGTTAGGAACTTATTAATCTTTTCCAAAAAGACCGCAAAACCTGAAATGCACAATACAACTTTATTTTATTTTTTAAAATTCTGCTGGAAAAAGTAAAAAGGGCCAAAAATGTTCTATTTTATTACCAGGTTTTACTACAGTAAAACAGGTGCTGCAGGAAATGTCCTCAAAAAAAGAAAACAACAAATAAATAAAAATTAAAAAAAAACACTATACCCAAGCGATGTGTGTGTTATGTGCGTGTACACACACACGTGGCGCTCAAACACCGGTGCGAGTTGGGGTGCTGGGCTGGTTCAGGCCCATGGTTCTGCACAGCCAGCCTGCAAAGTCGACCTCCTCCACCTCGGAGCGCTTGATAAACGTGTGGTTCTGAACACAGAAACAAAGAGGAGACTTTTTCCAGACAAGCAGTCAAAACACCAAGACTGCTTCAAAACATTGTCTACTTGCTGCACTAACTATGACTCAACCAATGATGTATGCAGCTGGCCAACACAACGACCAATCCAGTCCTATAAGCCAAATATTTGCCAGCCAATGGCATGGTTGACTAAATGACATGGCTCACCATTAACATCTTCAGGTCAGCTCTCTCTGCGGGATTTTTGATGAGGCTGTGGAAACACAAGCAGAACATAATACAACATCATTACTCCATGTCGGTCACTCTGCCTCGGCCAAAGACACTGAGCGGAAACTCACCATTTTGTGACAAACTCGTGGAAATCCGTGGTGAAGATGCCGTGCGGTAGTTTGGGTGGAGGCTGGTGGGAATGAAAAAATGGTAAAAGTAAAACAGACAGATATAACAGCGTGATGTGAAGTCAATGGGGCTTTAGTGTTATACCATCCATATATAGGTATACAGGACCGTGAACTAACATTTCTCCAGGACCACAGTGCAACATACAAACAGCATATATTTACATATTTTTCTTTGCCCGATTCATACTGTTGCAATTGTAGTTTCTGGTACCCAAAAAGATTTCAAACAGAAATGTTTGGCATTCCATGTTATTGCAAAAGGTGTTAACACTTAAACACCCCACGAGACGGCTTGCCAATTAACTTTTTAGCTCAGAACAGGGGAGTGTTCCTCAACAATGGATTTCCTGCTTAGCTGGATAACTTGTTGAATTTAAGGTAGTCTGGCCTAAATCGACTTCATCTTCATTCACTTACATTTAGCTCAGACTACCTTAAATCCATCAAGTAATCTGGCGAAGCAAAAAATCCTGCTTCGTGAAACACCCTCCAGTTA
Organism: Isichthys henryi; assembly: GCA_026776945.1. Lineage (NCBI taxonomy): Eukaryota > Metazoa > Chordata > Actinopteri > Osteoglossiformes > Mormyridae > Isichthys > Isichthys henryi. The sequence continues at coordinate 13,579,990 of JAODJX010000047.1, forward strand.
TTTTAGAACTATAATTTGGGTTTCAATTTACTCCTACTTGAAAAGAACGTTACTGGTTCTTTCTAATGTGACATATTTTATTGTAAACAAACGAATTGTTATAAAACCAATTAATTTAGTGTTTTCACTGAATTAAGCTAGCGATAAAAGCATGAAATAAACATACAGAGTGTGAAGAAATATAATACATTTTAAGACAAGCAATTCCCCAGACCTCATTCACAATGTAGTCCAGGAGCTCAAAAATGGCCATGGCAGGACCGTGTCCTGAGGCAGAGAGAAGAGATGATCAGCAAAGAACATCACATCACATCAGTTACTTATCAGTTAACAAGCCCCAAACGACAGAGCTCCATGGAACATGATCGGTTAGCCATGGCTCACCGCTGACTGGCCGCCCCGGGGGCCTGGGGCGCGGGGAGGTGCTGTGGATACCTCCTTCAGCCCCATCAGTCACAGGGCGGCCAAAAATAGTCTCCAGCTCCTTGGCGTCTGGAGGAGGAATGGGATAGCGACCGATGGCTAACTCCACCAGGGAAAGGCCCATGCTCCACACATCCGACTGCACCGAGTAGTGGGTTCCCTGCAGACGCTCGGGCTATGGAAGGTGGGGGAAAACCATGGGTCATTTAGGGAGATCAGCATTCAAGATTCAAAACTTTGTCATTTGTATGAGTACAAGGACAATGAAATTGCACAGTCAACTACACACGAACAATAAATGAGTGACTGCCTACATGTAGACAGTTAGTTATGCATGACTGTACATGTCTGTATATATATATAGCTATGTGCAACTTTCTGTATTGTGCACGTTCACTCCTATATTTGTGCATGTCTGTGCAGGTCCGCTCACCGACATGTACGAGCGAGTCCCCACAAAGGAATTGGCCATGGAGTCGATGAGCTGGCCACTGACACCAAAATCGCACAGCTTGATCTCTCCACGTGAGTTCACCAAAATGTTGGATGGCTTCACATCTGTGGAGGCAGGGAGGAATGAGGGCACTGCAGACCGACTATTGAGGTCAGTGCTCAAATACCCAGTCTAACAGATACATGCCCAGTCAGCACTACCACGGGTTCTGAACTCTGGGTTTAAAAGCAGGTCACAGTTTACCTCTATGCATAATCTGGTGCTTCTCCCGCAGATAAGCCAGACCTCTAAGAACCTGGGACAGACAAGACCAGAAAGGTCAGAAGCAAATGTGGGGACAGAACTCTCATCTCTTCCTGAGCCATTAATGAAACACTCACAGCTATGCTGACTTTTCCAAGAATCTCCTCTGGGATTCTCCTGGCTTCCTTCAGCACCTGATCCAAGGATCCCCCATCCTATTACAATACAGCACATATGAGTACCAGGCAGTAGCCGTTCACACAATATACATGAAGGAAACCAGCAGCTCGGGTGTACCACAAAAACGCCAAACTTCAGCAATTTCCACATCACGCTTCCACTATATTTTGTTACACTGGAATAATAAACAATGATGCAGACTCCTGGGCAAAAAAAAAATGGGCCAAGCCTAAAAATGCCTGGTCACAGTCCAGATGCGAACAATATAAAGAAACATTTGGTCTCGCAGTAAACACAAACTAACCAGAGAACATTGTTCAACTGCTCATCAACTGCTTGAAGCCATTAACACTGAGTGGAACAACACTGACTTTTTCTGTAAAATGCTGGCCGTGGGTTTACCAATAAGATTCAGATACTTATGGAAATCAAAGGGGAAAGCTAAGTTACTATCTGTTTAACTCTTGTTAATTTCCAGGCCAATTATTTGCAGCTGAGACCATTAAAAGCATAACATTTTGCCATTTTGGGTTAGGCCGATTTTTGCCCACGAGTATACAAAAAAAAAAAAATCAGTTCTTGACAAGATGATATCAAAACTAAATCCTTACCTTTACTGCCTAAACAATTACTAACGTAGCCACAAAAAGCACTTATGAAGCACTCATACTGTTACCTACCAACTACCCAACATGCATAAGTATACTCCTTCACTCTGACGTACGTGTTAAAATTCTGGTGTCACCCCAAACTTCTGCTCGCCCCTATAAGGGCATCTGCAGAAGACACGCATGTGGGCAGCAAATAGCTCCAAGAAGTCGGGTCTGACTTAGTGCAACATACATTGTTTGCCTCCTCCTCACCATGTGCTCCATGCAGATGCTTATCTCCCCATCGCTGTAGAAAGCGCCATAGAAGCCAACGATGTAGGGGGAATTGCACTCATGCAGCACTTGCAGCTCACGGATGATCTGGTTACGGATGGCTGGTTTGATCTCAAGGTGGATCAGCTGTAGATGAGCAGTTAAGAGTGTGACAGGTACCAGGGAAACATCCTCAAAATTAATAACGAAGGGACACAGAAAAAAGCCCAAACGACCTGTACTGTCATGATCGTTAACACAACGCCAATTTAAGGGTATCAACTTTTTATCCCCTTACAAATTTAAAGAGCTTTAGAACAAATTACAGTTTGGCCTAAGAAGCTGTGAGCAACAGGTCTTACTTCTATTATTAATTTCACATTTATTTAATAAAGCTAATAAAAGCACACTTTATATACCACAACATATATTGTCTAATATTAAAATGTATTTACTGGAAACCTCAGTGGCTATTTTTTCCCCCACATGCATAACGAATCGCCAAAGTAGTAAAATTATTTTTCACTGTATTACTCTAGAACAATGTTTCCCAATCCAGTCTTCAGGGACCTCCAGTCAGTCCACCTCCTACCGAGTTTTGGGAGGAAAAAAACGTGGACTGTATGGGGGGGTCCCCAAGGACCAGATTGGGAAATACTGCAAATAATACTAATTACAAGTTTTGCACACTCTCAGAATTTTTGTCTGTCATCCAAAGAGAGAATCACTCACCTTCCTAGCCATGACTAGGCCAGAGGGTTTGTGGCGGACCTTGTTGACCACGCCGCCATTCCCAGCACCTAACTCGCAGATGTGGTGGAAGTCGTCATCCTTCAACTCACCCACTTTGGCCTTCTGGGTGAGGAAGGCCTCGAGACGCTTCTTCTGCTGTTCATCCAGGTCCAACTCCTCCAGTTTCTTCTGCAGGGTGGCCAGATTGGCCCTGAGGTGGTGGTGGTCATAGATGATAGCGAAAAGATAAGGATGCACTTTGAAAACTACCAACATCGATTCAGCTTAATCTACAACCACTAGATCTAAAAAAAAAAAACATGCATTTCCTGTTTCCTCCGTTCCTCACACTGCAAAGCTGTACTGTTAACTTTTCCGTAATGCTCTTATTAACTTTTCAGAAGTACTTGTAAGCATTATATCGCATTACATTACTTTAGGGAACTAGTGCATTCCTGACTCCACAGACCATATTTAACAGCATTAGATCTTTGTTTAAGACAATAAGCAGAAATCACACACAAATCTGTTTTGTTACTATTTACTTTTCATCTATAATGCATTATAATACATACCAAAGATCATTATCATCAATCCCTTAGATGTACAGGAATTTAAAATGTTATTTTAACATCTGCCCAAATTCCTATTGTAGGTTAACATTAACAGTGCATTCGTCATCCTGAATATTTTCACTATATTGTACAGTATCTGTCTAGACAAGCGTCCAACTGCAGGGACTCACTCAGAAGCAGCATCGATATTGGTGGACAGCTGTCCATCTCCACTGGGTGCGATGTTCAGGGGAACAGGTCTTCTTTTTGGGGCCATGTCGGATTTTAAGAAGACAGAAGCTACCTAGCAATTATTTCTCGGAAACACTAATTAACTATTTCACAACAACCAAAAATAACCGTTGTATAATAATTTATGCCGTTGTAAAATGTCTTGCTTTTCAGTGAATTAGAAAAGTTCTCCGCAAACCTGTGGCCGATCACCGATTTAAAATGATGGATTTCATAAAACTGAAATTTCACAAGAAAATACCGAGAACAAAATGGATACGAATGAGCGCTTTGCCAACTGATTTATAAAACCAGATGTCAGGTACTGAATACAGGTGACAAAAAGAACGGATGCGTATTATATTAAATTAAGTTTGCTAGATATTATTGAATTAATTAGTATATATAGAGCAATTCAGTAAAATCACGTATAATTGATTAATAGAGGTACCAATACAAGGTAATGAATAACCTAGGCTAGTTATTTCAACGTTATAAGACTAAACTCCTAGTTAGCTAGCTGAAGCTAACAAGAGCTCCTCAGGTATCGAGGCGTTTTCCTCGCTGTTACAGACGGTTAGCCTGCTAGCTAGGCTCTCCTGGAAAAAAGTGACCGCTGCGTATGGGCACACGCCGTATTTTCCCAGGTTCCCGCACTTGAATTAGTAAAACGATTAAATGTCTAAGCCTGTTTAGACTCCGGCGGCCCCGGCCTGTCTTCTGCGCTTAGCGGAACAGAAGGAACAAGACCGTCCACGCCGATGCCAACAAAATTCTGCAGTCCGACAATATCCGGCCTGAGTAATGGGCAAGCCGGGTGTCGCAACAGATGTCCCCCGGAATAGGACTGGGGGTGCGGCTCCGTCCAGCTCTCCCAGCCGCGCGCTGAAGACACACGCAGGATCAAGGAGCCAGTCCGGGAAAGAGGAGGTAACGTTGCCAAGTCTCGTAAAATCACGCGATATTTTACACGTTCTCCTTCTTTGTATAACGTATTAAAAATCACTAGGCGACGCGCGCATGTAGGAATATTAACTTGCATCGACTAAGTAAAAAGATTAATCAAAATGTATTTAAAACCATTTTATATTGTTATAAGAATTAACTAGTTTCTGACAAAATGTCTCCCCCAATTGGGTTAAAATTTGTCTTAAGTAAATTAATAATCAGAATTGATAAATTAAGTAAATTCTCCATATAAATCTCTGGAAGAATTTAAGAGACCACAGGACATTTTTTTGTTTCACCCATTTTCCAGTTTATGGGTATGTGTCTGTTTAAAATATACATTTTTTTGCAAACTTCAGTCTGGCTCTTCTCTGCTTCTCGCTGATGAAGGGCTTCTTCCTTGCTTTATGGGTCCTGCTTCTAGGTACCTGTTATGAACTTTCCTAGCAGTGCATTTCACACCTGGATTTAATGTTTCCCATTCCTTTTGAAAGCCACTTGAAGTCATCCTTCAACTTATGAGCCACTGCCAGATAACTTGACGGCCATATCTGGCATTAGAAAGTCGATTCCACCCTCTGCCTGTCTGGTTTCTGGTCATCCCCATTGTCTCCTGCATCTTCTTATTCTTGCATACTGCCATCTTAGATATGTTGAACCTGGAAGCAACCTGTCGTTCAGTGCAACTTTCTGCGGGCAAACCAGATTAAACCAGGATTTAAAAATGTTTTTATTTAATCTAGAGTGGTCTCAATTCTTTCCAGAACTGTATCTTAATTACTGGAAAACAACTATAATCAATGAAGCAGTAGCTTTACAATATATAAATTTTTACGGCCACTGACCATTTTTTTCCCATTAGGAACAAGTCACTAGATGTCATTGAAGGTCATATTTACTGTTTCTCGTTCAATGTTTCCAAATACACTGGGTGTGAGTTAAATGAAGCCTTGTAATAAATGGCATAATTTTTTCTTCTTGGGGATGGCGATTAATTACTTCAAAGGAAAAATAAAAGCTATATTACACAGTCAAATACAGGAGGGAGAATAATTTAAGTCATATTAAATGACAAAAGGTGATGGTAGGTAGGCCACATCAGTTTATTTAAATAAAAAACTGAATACTACATTTTCCTTGTATATTTAACTGCACAATCACAATATGGAAAGCTGAATTCAACTAATAAAAAAATAATATTCAATAAAGAAAATGATTGCTTAGATTCTTTAATAAAATCTGCCAACTAATTACTATAGCTTCTGCTGACCTGTAGGCCTACTATGAGATGCAATTTCTTCTGCGGGAGACAACCTCATTCAATTTTCAAATCATATGTCATTTATTATCTTAATTTAGTTTAACTCTTCTTAAAAATAGGCAGATACACCTGGAGTGAAAGGTACATGAGTTTATGCATCACTGTGGGCATGGGAAAGGGTACTAGAGATGTACAGTGGTGATTTTTTTTCCCCCCAATCTCACTGCAACATTCAGAGAAATTTGCAAGAATCAAATCAGTAAGAACAAGTTATCTTGGAGGAAAATTAAAACTAAATCTTGGAAACAGAATCAGTGGGGCATGCAGTCGGGCAAGACTTTCTAAGACAATGGCTGGGAAGGTGTGTTTTTTTTCCATCAACTGTCATTCACATTGCATTTAGAAACAGAACATAGCAGGAAACATTTAACTGCAAACAACAAGGCAAGTTGTACAGTCCATGAGGTGTGAGCTGGTAAAATTAACAGACAAATTTCACTGCTGTAGTCTTCAGCACCAGCACACATAGGTCCTCAAACCGATATTAGTACTGACATCAGTCCGAAAATCTAGCTACTGTAAAGGTTTCAAACCAGAGAAAACCACTTCCCTTTTGACCGGTGCACTTTCTCCATGCTACCTGCCATCACCACTTGCCCCCTACTTTTTATTGCTTGCCCCATTTTCCACCTGGTATTCTGGTAGTACATTTAGCTGCATATTCTGGATTGTCTCAAATCTTCTTAGCCAGTGGGATTCTCCTTTCAAACAAACCACAAAAAAATAAACCCAAGACGACTGTGGCATGAACACTCAAAAGCAATTTTTTTTTTTAAATCCTTGCTTACATCACAGCAGTTCTAGGGCTACAGCAGTTCATTGAGCTTGCAATTTGGACGAATGTCCAAAGAATTATCAACACGGTGAAGCCTTTCCCAGAAGCCTCAGTTTTTCCAACACAAGAACACAGATCTACATGGATTGTGAAGATGCCCCTTCACCCCCCCGGTAGCTTCTAGGACTGGAACATCCAAAGGAAGTTGGCATTGTGCCGTGTATCTGGGAATTACTTGGGAGTCAGACTGAGCTGGTACTGAACTCCGGAATGATGGGAGAGCTTTTCCTTGGCTCCAAGGTTGCCTTTGCAAATGGCAGCTATGGTACTAGCAGAGTGAAGACCAGGAGGACATTAGTCCAGGCCCCCAACTGTATCTAAACCACATATCCTGCTAGAGCAGTAATGCACAGTGAAACGGAAATATGCACACACACCCACACACAGGCAGGCACCCACACACAGGCAGGCACACACACACACAGGCAGGCACACACACACACAGGCAGGCACACACACACACAGGCAGGCACACCCACACACAGGCAGGCACACACACACAGGCAGGCACACACACACACATGCACGCACACACACACACGCACACGCACGCACGCACACACACACGCACACACACAAAAACCACTGTGGATCACACCAACCAGGATAAGCGTATCTCTCTCAGCCACACCTAAAATTGCACTGGGGAGAAAAAATACCTGCAACTGCAAACAAAAACATCATAACCTGTTCACTCATGAGACGAACCAGTTCGGAGATGCTCATAACAGACATTTCTTGCTGCAGCGCCACACAGCACATGTATGTCAAACAAGCATGTCAACCCAACAAAAACGATTGGACACTTCTAGTAGAAAGGCTCCCCCCATCTGTATGAGAAAATATATTTTTATATATTATATATAAAACATATCAACCAAAGGAGGGGGAAATGTCTGTGTGTGTGTCGGGGGTACTCCTCTCTCCAGTGTTTATACAAAAAAAGTGATTCCATTGAGCAGTATTTTGTTGGAGTTACACTCACCATGCACACTGAGGTAGGTAGCTTACTTCAGGACACACAAGGAGAACTTAAGTAAATTTGACAAGAATCAACGAATATTTACTTGAAACCACAAGCACTGCTTTGTATGTTTATATTTTTGCAATAAATAAGGGGGGGGCACATATTTACGATTATAACAGACTTACTGTATTTTTCCACTGTTTTTTTGGGCCCAAATTCCACGCTTAAATCTACCGATGGAGGTGAATATCAGGACCGTTCTCATCGAGCGTCGCAGACGTAAAACTCAAAGTGAAAGGGGGGACAAATCCGAGCGACAGACAGTGAGTTACATGAAGATTACAGTGGGTCTACCGTTATCCAAGTTCACTGGCAGTGGTGAGGGTGTAGAGATGTTTGGGTATCTGCATTTTTAATGTTCCTTTTTTTTTGTGCAGCAGTATTTTCTGATAGGGCTTCGGTGTATGCAAGTGTTTCGGATGTCTGAATGAGGAAGGCGTGTGTGTCTGTCCTGTGTACGCGTGCCGGGGTACAAGGCTGAAGGGCCTGACAGTTGTTCCTTCCAGTCCTGCTTTTGATGTGGCAAGTCCCATATGTCGCTTTCAGTCTGTGACTCACGGCGGTCAGTACGCAGTGACCAGATCTTTGTCATAGCCGTATCGCCCTTTTTTGGGAGGCGGACTGTCCTGGCTGTCATCAGTCTCATCACTGTCACCCAACCTGCCACCAGAATCCTCTTCCTCAGAAGAAGTCTCCAAAGTAAGGTCCACCACTGTTCCACCCCCCACTCCCGCCGATGCCCCCAGGCCGGCGCCAGGGTTAGCAGGCCCAGCCTTCCCACTCAAGCTGGTATTGCTCGTGTGTGCGGGAGAGTGGCCGTTCGTTTCTGGAGAACCTGGAGTGAGGAGAGGAACAGAAAAGCTACAAATCCTGCAACTGGAACCTGACAGTGTCGTGAGGCATTCAGAAATCGCCAGAACACCTAATTATTTAATGCGATTGGACACGACAAGCAAAAGCACATGTAGCACAATCATGATACATTTTTGAGAACATATTTGTGCTGTTCAGATGACAAATCCAGACAATCCTGAGACTTAAGGACAAACACTACAATCCTTTCTGCAATTCTTACAAATATCCAGTAGGGGGCACTCTGGCGTGCTACTACGTTCTTTCTCCTTCTCCTCTCTGATTGGCCTCCAGGAGCCGTCAGCCAAGTACTCAATCTCCTCCACGTCCTCAGTTTCCTTCAAAATTTCAGACAGCAGCCTGGTGAAGACCAAAGTGAGGGGGGCTTTAGTTAGCGTCATACTGGACCCAACCTCAGTGGACGGGAAGAAGGGATATGCTTGGACACACTAGTAGAACTATCTAGTCGCGACCCAGGGCAACAAAGCTTTGTTTTGTACAAAATAGCAAATAATCAAAGCATTATTTCAGAAGGCATCGCTTTATATAGTGCCTTTCTAATGATTTGCCCAATCATGAGTTAGCAGACCAAAAAAACTCATCCATAGGTTAATACCTGCAACCAAAGGTTCAGGAGAAACTAAATCCTGAGTACATAAGTCATGCAGCAGTAGTATTGATTAAAATAAAAAATGGGATGTTAACATGCAGGTCAAAGGTGGTGTACCCATCGATGGCGAGCAGCTCAAACGGGGCCGGTTTATCGCACACAGGACAAGTCCAGGTGGGTTTCTTTTCGTTCATCTGCAGGAAGAAGACTGCATCGAAGCACTGCAGGTGGGCGCACGTCAACACCCGGCAGGGCACGCCCAGTCGCATCTTCACCAACTGTGCAGCACAGGGGGGACGAGGGAGAAAAACACTCATGGAACCGACTTGTCCCACAGCAGGACACGGAGCACAGTCAACTGGAGAGAGACCACCTGCATACAGCGATGTACCACCCCAGTGTCATTATGATTAATCTAAGGCATACGGAAGAAGGATGGGCAAGCAGATCTCATGGCATGCCCAAGGTGGGCACTCACCGGGCATATGAGTGACACTCGCAGCCCGGTAGTTGCAATCTCACTCTCTGGGTCAAAGCGTAGTTTCTCCTGAACTGAACAAAACCAGACACCCAATATGGTGACAGTACAGTTTGAATTAAGCTAAACAATGACTAGTGACAACCTACGTAAGCAACAAACACTATACATCAGCAAACAGCTGGGTGATATGGCAAAATATATCCATCCATCCACCCATCCATTCATTCATCCATCCATCCATCATCACCCGCTTGTCTGGGATCTGGGTCGCGGCGGTAGTAACTTCAGGAGAATATGGCAAAATATACTGTCATGATAATTTATTTCATATCTCAGTCCCCTGACTAGAACCCCATTGAAAACCTGTGGGCTGAGCTGAAGAGGAGAGTGCACAAGAGAGGGCCTAGGACCATGGATGACCTGGAGGGATTCTGTAAAGAGGAATGGACTCGGATGCCCGGCTCTGTATTCTCCAACCTTATAAAATGTTATAGAAGATGACTCAGTGCTGTTATACTGGCAAAGGGAGGTTGTAGAAAGTATTAAAAGCAGGGCTGCCAATAATCGTGGCACATAAAATAATTATTGAAAATAATTATTTCTTGATGAAGGATTTGCATTTCTTTCAATAAATTTCTTTTAAGGAAAGGTTGGATTTTTCTCGTTTTTTCAGTGTGATATGAAACTACTTCAGCAAAAGGTGGATTTTTACAAACCCTTTTTACGCAGCTTTAGAAGGGGTGCCAATAATTGTGGAGGGCGATATATCAAACCACGATAATCACAATCATCATCTTAAAGCACAGGAGAGAGTCTATACTTGATCTTTATGTGCTACAAGTAACTACAGATAATATCTATGAACTTCTGGTTGGCTGGAGCGGGGCGTGTACTCACTGCGCTCTCGGCACCGGTCAGCACTCTCCACGGAGCACGTCTCCAACTGATTGAAAAGCTCTGCTGCGGTGAAAACCCGCACGAGGTAGAGTGCCACACAGTACCTCTGCACACATTGGTCGGGGGGGTTAGAGGGTGCAAATATGTCATTAATACAGGCCAGCAGATCTGAACGCCCCACAAGTGCAGTCGTACTGTACAACCTGCCAAAAAGGTCAGAATGAAAACGTTTTTCAAAGAAACTAAAAGGCATCACGGCTCGCCTCTACAATGAGATCTGCAGTAAACAACGTCATGCTGTACCTTTCCGAAGTTGCCCCATGTGATGGTGATGTGGTTGGTGATGGTGGACAGGTGTAGCCAGGGTGTGATGTTGACAGGGCGACACGGTCGCCGGGGCTCCACGCCGGGCTTGTTGGAGGGGTAGTAGCCCTGCAGGAAAGACCAAACGAGCTATTAAAGCAGAACTCTGCTCGGAACATTCCAGAATTTACGGTTAGTGTTAGACAGGAAAAAATACAACATTCTCATTACCTGAACAAAAACATTTATTATAATTCAGCATGCTAATATAACTACTTATTTGTCCAATTCATTTTAAATTGACATTATGAGAAAGTGAGAAAATTACAAACACATAAATTTATAAGTGGTACCAAATAAATATATAGGATTCATTCAAGCTACACATACAAGTTTACTTAATTAGTTAAGATCTGAACTGGGGGGAAAATGAAACAGAAAAAAGACAGTATAAGTGGTTCACTGAAATAACCAAGGTAGAGAAATACTGTTAAAGCACTCTGATCACAGGCAGAACGCTGATGGTTTTCTCTTCCCCACTTACTGGTACATGACAGTACGACTGATTCACTTTCACAGCTATGTTAGGTGGGTACTGGTCCTCCTGAACACCTACTGCATCTGTGTAACAGATTCTGAAACAAACAAACATACAGACAACCAACAACCCTCACACATCTGATATACTCTAATGTCATTTTTCCTATTCATTTAATTTCACTTATATCTTATCTTATACGCTTATACACTTGATCTTTAATCTTTCAGCACTTCAGGTCACGAACCAGGCATTCAAATTATTGGCAAACATTTAACGAGGACTGACAATGGAAAAAAACACACAAGCCATCAAAAATGTCACAAGCCACGTTTCTGGGAACCATCTAGCTCCAAATACAAAAAGTCCTTTTGAGATTAGATTATTATGGAGGCCCATTGCATTCATATAAAAAAATAAAAAAATAAAAAAAACTGCAAGATTGTAAGTCATAATTACGAGATAAGGGGTCCGGTAGCACTGCCATTTTTTCTGGGTTTCTCCTGTATGTCAAAGCCATCTACCAGTCTTCACCTTTTTTATTGTATTATTAATATTACTATTATTATTATTAATTCTCCTCGTAAACTCCCACAATTTGCATGGCCCTCAAACTTAAGAATAATCAGCATACGCCGATCCATAAGTTATGCATGTTTATCTGACGTTACCCAAATTGCCAGATTGCAGATTGTGTATGAAACAATACAGAGACTTAATCCTCGTACTCCATACTATTTCAATCCATTTGTCACCGCAACAGTGGGATAGAAATGCATTATCCAGCTAACTTAGCTGGGGTGAAATGTCAGGGCAAATAAATCTGGCTACTGATTTATTTACTTATCCTTCTTTGTTCATTTGTGCATTTCTACCCCCTGTATATACCCCCCCGTATTTTGAAACGTATTTGCCTGCTCAGTGTCGAAATACTCATTCATTAACATTAATATTTCTTAGTGTGTTATATTGAAAAAGGAAATAAAAGCCGATTCATTGCAATAGCTCTGTCATTACCCACTTCTATATCCTGCAGTCTAGGTTAGCGCCAATTGACAGCTATAGGTTACAGATTAACTTTCCTCATAATTGAGATCCTGATCTCATAATCTCAAGGTAATAATTCCATTATATAATTACCATATAAGTTGTCTGTTTTTTTTTTTTGTGAATGCAATGCGCTTCCGTAAATAATAACTTCAATGTCACATGAACCTCTTACAAATAAACTAACAAACTATACCACAAAGGACACCTGTGAAGACCTACTGTCTCGCCTGTTTACCTGAGCACCACCTGGATTGACTTGATCCCGGGTCGGAGCTCTCTGAAGAAATTAAGGCAAACCGATTAACAAGAGACTTCTGCATTTGGCAATTTCACACCTATTTCACAATCAAACGAGCCTGTTTTAGCTTTTTCTTTGAATCAGTGCCAAGATTCAGTACTAATATATGTATTAGTATATATGCGTGACAAATTTTTATTCTGCTTGTGGTCTCACCTTAAGAAGGAAAACATGACTTTTTTTGTTTTATCTGTGGCTCTTTCTTAGGACGGAGCATTCTACAAAAAAATAACGAATCCAGGCAATCACCTGCAGTTCCTTATCTGATCCACTTGACTCTGTGTCAGCTCAAAGGAGCACGGACTATCCTGCAGTTTATCACTGTTCTGTAAGACTGTAGGGAAGTTGGAGAGAGAAGAAATTAAATGAAAGAATCGGATACAGCACAGGGGAGTAGATTTTTGCTGTTTGATCAAACATTTAATGCAGTGCAGGGACCGGGGACAATCAAAGAAAAATTTTAGCAAAAATAACCATAATTACATGCATAAATGTACTTCGAATGATCTATTAAATACAGACACTGGAACAAAGACAGTGTTTAGACTAGGGATAGGCAACCCTGATCCAGAAGTGCCAGTACCTAGCAGGTTTTCTATCCTACCAGGTCTGTGATGAACCACATATGATCTCAGGCAGACATTAACTCATCAGGTAGGATGGAATACCTGCTGGATACTGGCACTCCAGGATCAGGGTTGCTGATCCCCGCGATAGAGCACATGCAGTTCCCCTGGGCTGAGGCATTCAGAAAATGTCAGTGAAGTCTTACCCAGCTCTGTGGGGGACATCAATGTTTCCAGAGTTTTATAGAAGGGCAGTGGGCACAGCTTGACCTCAGAAGCTGGACTGGGTGATGGCTTAGGCAAACCATTGAGGTAGTCAGCACTGTGCACATTAGAGGCAGACGGAGAGCCGTGGGTGGAGTAGGCTGTCGTGGAGTTGGCTAGCCCTGGCCCCACCCCCAGCTCAGGGCGTCGCTGCGTTGCCCAACCCGGCGCCTTGGGAAAGCGCGATTCATACAGTTGCCGAATGTTCTTCAGCAGCTCCGGGCTGTATTCGGTTTGCACTAGTCGCAGAGCACGGCCCACTAGGTCCTGCTTCAGCCCACTTTTACTGCGGCCCATAGAGGTCAGGAGGGTCTGTAGGTCCGACACCCGAAAACTCTTCACCATGTTCTACAGGCCAGAGGCAGGGAACACAGGCCCATTGGAAAGAAAGAGACCAAATTTACCAAAGGGCTCGGAACTGGTTACAGGATTCATTCTGTGTAAAACACATAAACGTGACTCAAGCAATGTTCCACATTAAATTGCGGATGGACATTAAAACACCTAAAATCAAGAGAAGTTTCTGGCTGCATAACATTATTTCTGCTTGTTTAATGACGGAAGAAAAGGGCAACAAAAAGAGATGATCACAGACCACTTGTGGAAAAGTAGCAGAAAGCAAGAGTCATTTGCAAGGTGCTTATTGAAGTTAGATCCAATCATGTAGTAAACCATTATCGAGATGGAGATATGATTAACCAAGCGGCTAATAACACCAGGGAAATATACTTTCCTGCTAATGGTCTTAGTAATTCTTAACGCACAAAACATGCACTTCAGCTACTGTTGTCATAACCAACTGTCTAGACAGACAGGCAACAGTACACCGAGAACCGGCTTTTCCAGCGGACCACTGGCAATCAGTCAGGACAATACAAAGATATGACATGTCTAGCTTATATTCAATAAACACAACTGGGACCTTAAGAGGTCATACTGCTAAACAGGGCAATTTCAGTAGAATCGCTACTACAGGATGTCTCTATTTATGGTCTCATCACTCATTTTGTAGTTAGCTAGCTTGCAACTAGCTAGCTGCACACAGTTGACAACACAAAGTGTATGCTTCCTGATACTTCTACAAATAAGAGACTTGAACATGACAAGGTACGCTCTCAGCTTATTAGCTGCAACGCCCGCCGATAGCACTCTGTGGTCCCTCAACCCCTCTCCCGTACGCCCCGCGAGCGGAGCTCAACTTGCCATCGCCTCCACTAGTTCGGCCGCCATCTTCACACAACAACCCCGCGAGAGGCAAAGCTGCAGGAACGTTAGTGCCCACCAATCAGAAACGGGGATGTCGCATGACGGGTTCAAAACTCTCCAATCAGTGATTACGTTACACGATACGCAGCAGAATGCGCCGAAGAGGGCAAACGCATCTGTTCTTAAAGGTACACAGCTAGTTACATCAAGACATGGTGCTTCTGCTGAGTTAGAGGTCTGTCAGCTAAAAAACTAAAAACAAACGAACCGTGCTTTCAGTAATACTTCAAATATTTGTGAGTTTAATGATAATTGTCATTTAAGATGGAGTCGCTTAGTTACCTATAGATACAGTCTCGAGCCAGCCTGTTGTAAATATAGTATATACAGGACCGCCAACTTTACATGCACATTACCATGTAAACATTCTATAGGGTTTGAAAACTACCCCAACGCCTTTAAACTGACTAATTGTAGGTTTATAATGGAATAATGAAAGATTTGCCGTAAGTTTTCTTGCGTGAACGTGAAAGTGTGAAATCGTGTCACGCTAGATGTGTGAGTTAGCAACCCTACATACAGGAATGCTTAAGAATATTGTGCATAGTTTCCCGTAACGTGCAATGCGTGCAGAATCATTAGGCAGGTGGGTATCTTACTTGTATCTTCTCTTCAGAACCATATTTTGAATCCAGAATATTCTCCAGTTAAGAATGGACTGTTCGAAAACAAAATGCGCAGTGTATGATCTGAGTTCTTGCTGTTTGGAGTGAGATAGGAAACGTCAAGGATAGAGAGGCACACATCTGAAAACTGATTTTACCAAGGTTTTCTGGACAGATGAGATGAGAGTGACTCTCGATGGACCAAATGTATGCGCCTGTGGATGGATTAGTAATAGACATATATATATATATATATAAAAAAACAATTCTGAATCAATCGCCAACCTGGTGCTGGGTGAGTGATGGTGTGAGTGGCAGTTATTAGTGATAAACTTGTAGGGCCATTCCAACTTGCAGATTGTGTCAAAGTTAACTCCAAGACCTACTGCCAATTTCTAGAAGACACCTTGGTTACACACTGATGGGTCATTCTATATCAAATCACCGAGAGGGTCCCAGGTCACCATTTTATTCTATTTATTTGTCATTCACACTAAACAAACCGTGTTCCCTGGGGGAAAAAAAACACCAGTGTTCCTATACCAAACTTACGGGAAAATCACAAATATTAGGTGGTCTTTATGTTCTTTTCAGGACATAAACATTCTTTGCATTTAGTTTACAGATTCACTGTGATAGTAGTCAATACGTTCATAGTAACAAGTCAGCATTTCACCCAAACAATATGCTCTCTCGGCCTGCAAGGTTTCGAAAAGACGAATGCAAGGTACCATCACAACCTATCGTTTGTGTTATCGTTGCACCTAGTGTGCATTGTTTTAGAGATGACACATGGTTTGGGCGGGCAGAGTTTGAGCTGAGTCAGAAGCTTCGGAAGAGGATTACCATGGTTGGCCCATGATTTAATACATTATGCAAATGGGGGGGGGAAAAAACAAACCGTGTCCCAGCCAAGGCTTTGTTTATAACAGTACTGTATTTGTTACTGTTCTTTCTGTTATTGTATTGGGAAATGTTGATCATAGTCTGAATGACAAATAAATAACATAAAATTATTTAGACGTATAAAAAAAAATAATATAAATCACATTTTGAGACTTGGATATTAAGATATACACAAAGAAATACAGGGAACCACCTAATTAGCAGGAGAAATTCTGCAAACTGTCATGTAAGTGGAATGTGCGGTAAATGAATAGACATAGTTTCAGTTATTTGTCAGAACTAAGACTCATAGCATTACGGTAAAAAGAAATTATGTATATATGTTTTCTTATCTTTTGGCAGAGCAGTTTAAAATACTCAAAAACCTATCGCTATGCTTAGTACAGATGGATTTTCATTGAAGCAATACACATAAGCACATTTCTCAATGGGTGAAACAGAGTTGCTATCCTTGACTTTAAAGCTGCAATAACCATCTTTCGACTATGTCAGATGTTTCTGTCAAAGAAAGCTAAGAGCTCCATATGCCATAAATTTCCAGTGGAAGCAAAACCATAAGCACCCCCTGGTGGCTGGTTTTGGAGGAACAAGCTTACGCATTATGTAGAAAATATTGCGAGAAGCGGTATTTAACCTCTAGGTTACCATTGGCGGCATATGCTATTCTGATAAACAAACCTGGAAGATACTTTTCATTTCTCACATTATCAATGTGTTTCTTTAAGCTTCAAAACACTACAGCCTGCAGTGGGTTGGGCACAGTCCTCGAATCCCATTCAGTAGCAGCTCCTTAAATTGGTCCCCCATGAGGAAATAAAAGACTGGGTTGATGACGCTGTGGGCGAAAGCCACAGGCCGGCTGAGGATATACAGGCTCTTTATATAGCTGTGCGTGGAACTGCCCAGCCCAGTCAGCTGTGAACTGATGTGTACATTTCGCATCAGGTGGTAGGGCAAGTACAGCACGAGGAACATGAGAAGAGCCATGAGTGCGACGCAGCGAGGACGATGAAAGCTGACGGACCGCTGTCTGAACACCCCTTCCTGGGTCTTTAAGAGGCGTGTGATACCAAGAGTAAAGAAGCAGATAGCAACCAGGGGTATGATGTAGCCTGTCAGGGTCAGGACCAAACTGTAGGCTAGGTGCGTTGTCGTTTCATGCCCTGACAAGCTGCCGAAATCACTGCAGTGTGTCCAGTTGTTTATCTTTAGGTCAGCTAATATGAAGGTCATCAGCGGGGTAACCTGTATTGTGACAAAGAGCCAGGAGACGGCCGAGATCCAAACTGCTGTTTTATATTTCAGCAGGATATGCTGGCGGAGGGGATGCTGGAGCAGCAGGTACCGGTCCAGGCTGACCCAGGTCATGAAAAGGATGCTTGAGTACAGGTTGACGTGCAGGATGAACCGATTGATGACACAGATGTATGGTAGGACCTCCCCTCGCTTCCACGCATATGTATATGAAAGGTACGGTAATGTGCACAGAAAGACCAGGTCAGACGCAGCCAGGTTAAAGAGATACACATTAATGCTCCTCCAGTTCCTCATCCAGAGCAGATAACCCAGGATGACGGTCAAGTTTCCCAGGAATCCCAGAATGAACTCCACCCCGTACATGACGGATAAGTAGTATTTTTCCAGCTGGACAGGCAGCTCTGAGCAGTTGGAGGTCTGCAGAAATGGTACAAAATAAAACTTTGTGAAACACACAGCAAATTTCTGAGACATGAACAAAAACCAAAACATCTGAAGTGTACTATAGGGGTTAGACAGACAAATTAAATGCGTTTAATGTTCTAATTCCATTATTATATAAAGTACACTGTATAGACAAAGGTATTGGGACAGCTGGCCATTTATGACTCCCATTTAAAATCCAGAGCCATTAATATGGAGCTGGTCCCCGCCTTTGCATCTATAACAGCTGCCACTCTTCTGGGAAGGATTTCCACAAGATTTTGGAGCATGTCTGTGAGAATTTTTGACCATTCGTCCAGAAAAGCATTTGTAAGGTCAGGTACTGAAGTTGGACATGAAGGCCTGGCTCCCAGTTTCTGTTGTAGTTCGTCCAAAAGGTGTTCCAAGAGGTTAAGGTCAGGTTTCCCACAAAGTCAGAAGCATAGAATTGTCCAAAATGTCTCAGTATGCTGAAGCATTAAGAGATCCCTTCACTAGAACTATGGGGCCCAACCCCGTACCATTATCGCTCCCCCACCAAACTTTACGGTTGGCACAGTGCAGTCAGACAGGTAACATTCTCCTGCCAAATCCAGACTCGTCCGTCAAACTGCCAGACAGAGACGTGTGAGAAAAAGGAGAATTCAATGATAATGCAGTTGTGTGTGGCAACCCAGTCACGAGCGTGACACCAGGAGGTGACAAACCGCAGGCTGAACACTACTGAACGCCTTAAGAAGTGTGTAATGTGAAGAAGCAGATGGTGAGAGATCACGCTTGTCAGGACGGAGTAGTTGCATGTCCTGACAGTTACCAGCATCATCTATGAAAATTCATCGATTACAACTTTACATTTTTTTCCATAATTGTGCTGCATCATGCTATTACTTAAGGTGTACAAATGCTAACAAAGCTGTTATTTTTGGGACACAAGATAGATATAAATGCAGAGACGACCATGCTCATTAATAATTTAAGTGATGGCAAAACAATGCTTGAAATTGCTAAGATGAATGGCAGAGACCATTGTTCCGTATATTATGTGGCAGAATCGAAAAACCTTTTACCAGTGCCGGGGTGCCAAGAACAATAGGCCCCTCACTGAGTTGGCGTTTAGCTCAGCAGGTTAGGGTGTTGTGTCTGTGGTCTGAAGATTGCTGGTTCAAGGCTTTTAATCCCAGTTGATCTAGGGAGTGGTTACAATGTGAAGCAGGTGGAATTGGCACAGAAATAATTCACTGTATTTTATATACAGTGCACCACTTGTTCCAGCTCTTTGGAACTTGCTTCCACATGCCTCCTGGACCTAACTATCACCTCTCATTTTAGCCACAACATCTTTTTCCTCAGTGATTGACTTCTCATACTTGTTCCCAATCTGTTGCAGTTCTCTTGAATATTTCATTCAGTGTGTTAGCTTTTGGTGTATGTTCTATGTTCTTATGTTTCCTCTTTCAGTTATATTACACTGCATGTTACTGATTTTGTAAAGCAACCTTATCGTTATTCTTCTTCTTATTATTATTAAGTATTATTATTATTGGGGCGGCATGGTGGTGCAGTGGTTAGCACTGTCGCCTCACACCTCTGGGACCCAGGTTCGAGTCTCCGCCTGGGTC
>JAODJX010000047.1:13612156-13629534 GCA_026776945.1 Isichthys henryi
TGCGATGGGCTGGCCCCCCATCCTGGGTTGTTTCCTGCCTCGTGCCCATTGCTTCCGGGATAGGCTCCGGACCCCCCACAAGCCAGTAGGATAAGCGGTTTGGAAAATGGATGGATGGAAATATCGCAAAATGTAACGGTGTGATACATGTGACCTCACTGAATGTGGCAGCTCTTGTAGTAAGAAATATGGGTCAAAATTGCCACAAGAGGGCAGCATATCCCTCCCTTGCAGAATTCCGGATGCGATTTGTCCGGCTCCGTGGAAGCCACCTCACTTCCGGCGGATGTTTCTCTGCTGTATTTCCGGTGTTACTGTTATGGCTGTTTAAAGAGCACCGACTCTTTCACAGACTGTCGCAATTCTGGCTTCGTTCCTCTCATCCGCACGATAGCAGCAGGCCGTTTGGGTTGGCTGGGCACCCCTGGACGTTGGGCCTGTACAACGCTGCACTTTCTGGACAACCGGCTGTACAATCGTCACACGACACCGGGTTAGTTGATTTTAGCTACAATATAGATAAATGAAAACAAAAGGGGTTGAGGTCGTTTCAGCGTCGTATGTACTGTTGTTTTATAGTGACGGATCGTATGACACCAGTAGGACTAGTCATTCATAACTTATTTTCGGAACTACTGTGCTGATCGGTGGACCGATAGCTACGTGGTACCACGTAAATAGAAAATCCAGACTATTGTTTTAACACTTCACGTTGTTGATTGCGTAATTAGATGGCGTGTTAAGTTGTATAAACATCTCGAAGGCCGGTTAAATAACTTTGGCGTAGTCGGTGGCTGGTGTTAGCGCTCCGTCTTCCATGGATCGAGTACCGGACGGCAGTGTACAGTGATCTCATCGAATCAGAGCCGCAAATTGCTAGTTTGTGGTGAAGACTATGCCGGTTAGGCTAACAGTCTGAGTTGGAGAGGGCATCTAGCTAATATAAGCGGTTTATTTTTAGAGTACTTTGACAGCTTGGTTTAGCTGTCGTGCTTTTGTAACCTTACACCCTCCTCAGCCTTTCAGAACTTCCCTGCTACAGCCCAGTAAATGCTTTAAATACGCTACTTACTGGTTTGCTTTTGTGATGAGGGCGCGTGCGGAAGCTGTCAGCTGGATTGACGTCACACTTAACAAGTTCGTAGAACGGTGCTTATCAGATTCCCTTCCAATGACTTTTGGGATAAGCTTTCTCAGTCTCCAGGAACGATCCTTCGTTTGATCCACTCAGATACCAGTTTTCCCTCAGAATTTCCTATATCCGGTTGCTATTGGCAAGCAGTAATAATAATAGTGCATATGAGAGACGGATCATGTGACAGTACTTTAATCAATGACCAGCACCATAAACTTGTGGTGTCTAATATGTGCCACTTGATGATTGTATCCAAAGTATCGGAGGTGTAGACAAAGGTAATGGAGTGCCCGCAAATATTTCTAGCCACACATGGAGGCCCACGGTTCTGGCCGACTGCTCCCCAGGAAGAGGCGCAAGGAGGACTCCAATGGCGAGGCAGAGGAGGGTCAGCGGCCTGAGAAGGTCCCTCGGTGCTCTGTGGTAAGTGAGCATGGAGCACAGAGAGCTGTGTGTGCTACTGGAACACTAGTAGCTCTAACGAGTATGATTTAGTCTGTATCCTTTCCAGGGGCTTGCAGATCCTGCCCCGTTTTCAGACGAGTTGGAGTCCAATGAGTCCACACCATATCTCCGTGTCAGTATGGAAGAAGCCCAGAAAGGCACTCCACGTGAGTCACACATTGGTGCACTAATGCCCATTGTGCAGCATACCTCCCACCTGCCCGATTTCAGCAGTGTGCCGTGACCTGCTGCCCGTCTCTCTGCCCACAGCGGAGAGGCCGGTGCGCGTGTATGCCGATGGGATCTTTGACGTGTTTCACTCTGGTCACGCTCGTGCACTGATGCAGGCCAAGGGACTCTTTCCAAACACGTACCTCATCGTGGGAGGTCAGTATTCTACCCACATCCTGTACCATTTCTTTGTCTACCTGTTACCTTGTGCTTTATGAAATGTTATTTTACACACTTTAGGACTTCATCCCAGTTAACTCCAATGTTTTAGCACTAGGATCTAACCTACAGTATAACCTTACCTAAGTCGCACTTACTGAGAACGCACAGATTAATTTAATCACTATTTTGCCTAATTACATTAACCTTTTTTTATAATGCTGTTCTCCCTCTCAGTATTAACACACAATGATCCCTACCGTACCCTGCAGTGTGCAGCGATGACTTAACACACAAGTTCAAGGGTTTCACAGTGATGACTGAAGATGAGCGATACGATGCGGTCAGTCACTGTCGCTATGTGGATGAGGTTGTCCGCAACGCACCCTGGACACTGACACCCGAGTTTCTCGCAGAACATCGGGTATGAGTAATCCTTCTCTTTCTCAAAAATGGTGTATAGACGTACACACACGCTGAGTCACCAAGCATGCCTGCACATGTTCACATAGTTCTTGGTTCACTATCCTAGATTCCACCATGGACAAAAGTATACTGCCTGGCCAAAAAAAAAATCACTATTTGAATTTAAATCGGCAAGTACTTAAGAGGGTGGCACAGTGGTTAACGCTGCTGCCTCACAGCAAGAAGGTCTTGGGTTCAGTCCCAGGTCCTTTCTGTGTGGAATTTTCACCCCATGTTCTTGTGGATTTCCGCCGGGCACTCTGGTTTCCTCCCACGGTCCAGAAGCTTGCAGGACAGGTTGATTGGCAAGTTAAAATTGGCCTTGTAGTTGTGTGAGTGCGTGCGCCCTGCAGTGTGTTGGTGCACCCCCAGGGTTGGTTCCCTTTTTCTGCCCCTTTTTCCTGGGATAGGCTCCAGTCCCCTTCCCACGGCCCCTGTTGGGATTAAGTGATTACAGTGACGGATGGATGGAATTACTTAAGAGCCAATGATTGGATCATTATTACAACCTAGCAACGTTATGCAGCAATACAGTGAAGTCAGCTGAGCACCTGAATCTACTGAATGGCCAGGTTATCCCATAAATGGATTTTTTTCCTTTTTAATGGCATGGGCATATTCCAGGATGAGAACACCGAGATTCATTGAGCTCAAATGAATAAAGAGTGGTTGAGAGAGCAGGAGGAATCATTTTCACACATGAATCGGCCACCTGAGAGTCTTGACCTTAACTCCGTCGAAAGTCTTTGAGACGTGCCGAAGGAAAAATTTACGGAGTGGTCCATCAATTCAAGATCGTGACAAGAAATGAATGTGGATCTAGATGAAAAAACTGCTGAGATGTTGCATATGCATGTGGAAACGATGCATTGATGAATGGGCACCATAATGAAAGCTGAAGGTTGTCCAATGAAATATTAAAGTGCAACTTTTTTTTTTTTTTTTTAGCCAGGCAGTTTAGTTAGTACTCGATTAATGCTGTTGGTACATGTTTTCATATTTTGTTGTTTTCTTTTCCCCTTCTTTTTCAGATCGACTTTGTGGCTCATGATGACATCCCATACTCCTCAGCGGGGAGTGACGACGTTTACAAGCACATCAAGGAAGCTGGTTGGTGTCGAGGCTACTGGAAGCACAGGTATGACAGCGGTACGTGATGCTGAAAATAACCCTTTCTGCTTGGGTGTGGTCTTTCACGGGACAGGCATGTTTGCACCAACACAACGGACAGAGGGCATCTCCACCTCTGACATCATCACGCGCATCGTCCGCAACTACGATGTGTATGTGCGGCGTAATCTACAGCGAGGGTACACTGCCAAGGAGCTCAACGTCAGTTTCATCAATGTGAGTCCAGCACGGGGGGCGGCATTTGGAGGGAAGCCCTCATGTTTTGGCAAAGCCCAGGTGCTGAATTGAGTGTTCACTCCCCACCTGTCTTTCAGGAGAAGAAGTACCACCTGCAGGAACGGGTGGACAAGGTGAAGCGCAAAGTGCGTGATGTAGAGGAGAAGTCCAAGGAATTTGTGCAGAAGGTGGAGGAGAAGAGCATCGACCTCATCCAGAAGTGGGAGGAAAAGTCCAGGGAATTCATTGGCAACTTCCTGCAGATGTTTGGCCCTGAGGGGGCACTGGTGAGTTGGCAACTGATGCACCCACAGCAGAGGTGGACAGTTCAGGTCCAAAATGTAAAAATCCAGTTGAATACTCTGTGACTGTGACTCTTTATTGTCAACTGGCTGATTGAAACAAAATCTTGGTCTGGATTTTTACTTTCTGGACCTGAACTATCTACCTCTGATCCACAGAGCAAGATTGTTACATCTGTATATACTAGTGCAGTGTTTTCTAAAAGTGGTCCTGAGGGACCCCCAGACGGTCCACGTCTTTGCTGCTGGGAGGGAGCAAAAATATGGACTGCTAGCAGGGAGCAGAGTGGCAGCAAACACGTGGACCGTCTGGGGGGGTCCCCGAAGACTGGGTTGAGAAACACTGCACTAGTGTCTCTCCCATATTATTACACATCCATGCACATACAATAGTGCATGTAATGAAATTCATACTGCTTTTTATTTTTCTTACATTTGATGACAGGCTGCATTAAAGACTTGACCAAATGCAGTTACAGGAAGTAAACGTTAAACTTACTGATTTTCTCTCTTAAGGTTACTTTCAGCGTGTCCAGTATCTGTGATGGGGAGAAGTTTGGTTTTTCTACTAGTATGTTAATGAGCCAAATGAAGTGTCTGCTAATATTCCTACTTTAGGGAATTTAATGGTTCATGGTCTGAGTTCTGTCAGAGGCTAGAACAGTTGCGTAACTGTTTACCAAATGCACCCGGCGGGGTCTGTGCCAATGCTGTAGCAATAACTCTGTATGCTTGGGCTGACCTTGTTAACTGCACCCCCGCAGAAGCACATGCTGAAGGAGGGCCGGGGCCGCATGCTTCAGGCCATCAGCCCCCGGCAGAGCCCCAGCAGCAGCCCGGCCCGCGAGCGCTCCCCCTCCCCCACCTTCCGCCTCCCCTTCTTCAGCAGGACATCCCCCCTCCACGGTGTCACAACCACTGATCCCATCAGTGAGGACGAAGAGGACGAAGAGTAGGACCTTAATCGTGTGCACCTCGCTGGGACTCTCCTGCCCTCTGTTTTTTCTGCCTGGTCGATCGAGCTGGAGGAGAGTTTGCCATCTTTAGGTGGAACTGCGAAAACCTCCCAGCTATGGCCACTGTGCTTTAAAGGAACAAGAGAAACCACTCTTTGTACAAGTTGGCACAACTGGACTGTCTCACAAGCCCTACAGTGACATGTGGAGGGGGGATGTCCTGCTGAAGAAGGGGAGGCGGATGGTGCGTGTTAATGTTTGTAAAACGTTATTTTTAAAGTCATCTTTTAAGTATATTAACCACGTAAATCACAAGCCGCCATTTAAGGGGTGAGACCGGAGCAGCCACGTGTATTGAAACCCACACCTACTCCACATTCCCCACTACTTGCCCAGCACTGCTTTTATTTACGGTTCGTTTGGTAGTGTATTTTTTTGGGATCCTCTTCTTGTCATTCGGGCCCTAGGTTACTTGTCTTTCCTAAGGATTTGGGGGTTTTTATTTAATTCCAAATGCGGATAACAGGTGCAGCCTTTTAAATCATTCGTTTACTTCTGAGGGAAAGATCTTTAGAGTAAATGCTTTAATCTGCAGCTCCACGCGATCATGTGAGGAGAAAAGCAAAGCAATATAGTATTGTATAGGAATTGGGCGGTTGAATCTGACTGGATGATTTTCTCGCACCTACTCGTAAGATGATGATTTCTGATCACACTGACCTTAAGCCGTGAAAAAGCATGTTTAATCCAACCACCATCTCACTTGTTTTCACACAATCAGGATTACTCGGAGTACCTGTCGTGCTGTTAGTCATGTGACCTGTGCCTCCGTTGCCTGGCTGAAAATGTCTTGTTACGGCCATTCAGACGTCCATCACTTTTGAGCTGAGTACAGAGCCAGCCTGCCTTTTAAAGTTAACCACACTATTTGTTTTACTTTTAACTCTGCTTTTGACATTCTCTGTATAATTACTGCCCAGAGGATTTGCTTCAGGCACTTGCTGGAAATGGTTCCACTTGTGCCAAATGGTTGAATCACTCGTAGCTCTTGCCCTGCACCTCGTGTTTGCAGCATTTGGCTGTGCTACTTGATGGGACTTGAGCAGTACCTCAAGCGCTGGAGCACCATCTCCTGAAAGATTCTGGTTGTGGCAACTCTTACGTTTGTGCCCCTTACGCATGTCTGCGGTTCCTCTACTCTGGCTCTATATAATTGTCATTAACTCTTCTGTTCTGTGGGCCTATCATGTGTCCTGAGTTAATAAATTTACATTTAAAAACATGCATTTCTTATATCCATACTGGGCTGTTAGAGCCTAAAAAACAATGGAGACAAAGACCATCCATTGGCAAGTGTGGTCTAAGTGCTGGTCATGGTCCCCGACACGTGACACTAAACTCCATCCATCTGTGCATTTGTCCCATATCTGTTAGAGAATTTGAAAATTCTCAAATGAGAAATACCCTTGGAATGGGACTCTAATGGGGAAGAGAGAACCCCAGAGATGCACGAATGGGGTCTGATACAAGCTGAGCGATGTGAAAGTGCTCAGGGGCTGTACCCAGCAAACCTGGCATGTATTTGCAGATTTAAATTTTCCAAACAATACAAAAGTAGCTAAAGGCACATTTTCAAGCTGAAACTAGCTGTGCTTGGCGGTGCTAAATTCTGATTTTATCAGTAATACATTGAGTGCACAGACATAAGAGCACAGTCATACGCTTGTGTAGCTACTCATTCCCAACAACCATTTATTAAGTGGTGAGGATGAATTTGATGCTGCTGGCTAAAGGCCAGATTGCGACTACAGGTAGACTATAAACCTAGCCTCCCCCCCACCTCTTCTCCAGTCTTTGTGGTTAACTGCATGATGTTTTCCAGCAAGCCACCAAGATTATTCATACAGGTTATCACTCAGTACATGAGGAGTAGGACACAAAGCCTAAACTACTTTTAGAGGAGAGATGGATACTACATTAACACAGCTTGGGAAATACTGAAAAGGGCTGAAAGGAAGCCTTCCGTGGGGGCTATAGTGTTAGCCAGGAGTGCCTAGTCACTTAATCCAGGGTTGGTTATGCATCAGTTTAGAAGCAAGACATCGCCCCTGACAGAAGGAATGGCCTGCCTAGCAGCGCGTCTCGTAGATGCCGCTTCGGCCAATGTAGCGAACCCATTTGATGACGTCATGGTCGCTGTAGTTCAGCTTGGGTTCAAACACCTTCAGGTAGCGCACCTTGAGCCCAGACGGCGCGAAGGGTACCTGTAGGGAGCAAGGGTAGTCAGTCAGCCAAAACACTGGCAAATAAAAGACTGAGTACGGATACGAGTACTTACATTTCTGTACTTGCCGATACAGACTACTTAAAGCAGTATTTATTCCATTGAAAATAATGACCTAATCTGGCATAACTAGACTAATACCGTTGACAAATCTCTGTCACTAGACGCTTAAATGTGACTGGGCAGCAAAAAAGGCTGCAGCTTTGAGTTTTAATGTAATGTTGCAATTAAGTGGAATTTTTTTACGAGTATATGAGCACAGTATCAGCCAGATACCCGATGTCGGTATTGGTGTATCCCTAACAAATACTAAGTAGATTGTGTGAGAACAGGGGGTAGAGTCACACTGACCTCAAAGTTCATCGAGATGGGGGGGCGAGCCCACTTCTTCTTGTCATTAGTGGGAAGTAGTTCAATCTCAGCACTGATCTGGGACTCCTTCATCCCAGCCATGCGCTTGATCCTGAGAGAGGTCCAACATTTTTACCTATGCTGCCTTTCATCTGGTGAATTGCATGCTTTGAGTCAGTGTTTCCCCAACCCTGACAATCCATGTTTTTGGTCTCTCCCAGCGGAAGCAAAAATGTGGACTGTCTAGGGGTCCCCAAGGACTGGGGTGAGAAACACTACTTTAAGTAATCTAACCCTCATATACAAGTAAAAATAAAATGTGTCACTCACTTCCACACGATGGCGTTCTCACTGGCCTTGTACTTGGCTTTGCCCTTCATACATATCACCTGCACCCCGCTGGTGTTGAGGGGTGTGGGAATGCGCACCTGGGGAGGGGACACACACACAGATGTACATGTGTGAGCAGTTTTCCATTATATAGATATTTAAACATGAGTAAAATAAAATGGAAATCTCCTTTCAATTGTATTCAGTGTAGAATCCATAGCCATAAATCAAGACCCCATTCCAAACATTGGCAGCATTCTTCTGACTGCTGTATAAGAAACAGACGATGGCTCCTGCTCACCTCAATCTTCTGTGCCAGCAAAGAAGGCTTGAAGTTGGACTTGATGACAACCTTCACCTCTAGCTTGGTGCGGCCTACCTCTCTGACCAGAGGAATGACCCGGAAGGGTAGGATGATGTCTTTAGTGGTTCGGTACCTGGAAGATGAGCGACCAATCCAGGCAACACAGGGTTAACACCTAAGAAACTGCACCCTATGTTTACAGTGAGGGAACTAGCTTAAGCTAATGACCACATTCGGTTTAGCCAAAACATTGGCAATATAAATTGTTTCCTACTCTCAACATCACAGTTACATAATTCAAACAGTCATGGTAGGGTGGGGGGAGGGGGTGTGTCACCTCATGAGCTCATACTCCCCGTCGGGGGGGATGAAGCTGATGCTTCTCTCTGAGTCGAACTTGCTGAGCCGCACGCATTGGTGGAAGGTGCAGTCGTCGATGGCGATGGACTGCTTCCCACTGCTGGGGGGGGAGGGGGCAGATACTAAGTACGAGCAAAGAAACCCCCCTCAACATTGGAGGCTAAATGTGCCACAACACATCCAACTGCATAGTTCACTGCTCTGCTCTATAAAAGCACATGCGGGATGAAAAGTAA
The DNA here is from genome assembly GCA_026776945.1 of Isichthys henryi. NCBI lineage: Eukaryota > Metazoa > Chordata > Actinopteri > Osteoglossiformes > Mormyridae > Isichthys > Isichthys henryi. The sequence goes on from JAODJX010000047.1 coordinate 13,621,061, forward strand.
CATCTGCACACAGACACAGAGGAAGCCTGAGGAGACCAGGTGAGGGAACCTACCTTCCCCCCATCTCACTGGAGGTGGAGCAGAGTGTGAGAGAGAGAGAGAGAGAACAAGGAAAAAACAGGAGCTTAGGAACTAATCCATTTCAAAACATTTCACATTTTCCCACGATCAAACATAAAATTACCATTCCAATTTTTTTTTTTGATTAATGCTTTGACAGATGAACTCAGATCACACTCCTGCTTTAAAATTGCCCACCTCTTGGCCGAGTCGTCCGTTGCGCCTCCCTTGCCCTGCTTGTCGATGACGATCTTGTCATTCATGCCGAACTTGCATTCGGGCATTCCGCTCAGGTAGCTCTTCATCACGACCCGGCCTGACACATGAGCGCTCAGAACCTGACCTGGGGATCGTCAGCATAAGACTAGTCAGTGACGAAATAAAAGATGACCCGGCTGAAATGCCACCTCCTGCCATTAGGGGCAGTCAAACGCAGACCTTGTGGAGACATGAGCAGGTTGACGCTCTCCAGCACATCAAGGAAGAGCTCATTTCTCCGGTACTTGATCCCCTCACGGCGCCAACCGATCTGCCCAGTCACCTGACTGGTGATCTGAGACTGCTCCTCCTTGGTCTGCAGGGAGGCAGGTTTCTCCTTTCTATTCATGCATCTTCCAGCAAAATCACATTAACAAAACTCATGCATATATGGACATGTGACTCACCTGATGCTGGAGGTGAGATGTTCCATAACCAGCAGGTTCCAACAAAAAACAGATGGGGATTATGTTAGGGTATGCTGTTTACTTCAACACACACACACACACACACACGCACAAACCATGCCTTGTTAACTCTTTGCTGGGCCTGGACAAAGTAAGAAGGCCCCACTGCATCCTAATCTTTAATTCAACATGAGTTAACGGCGTAGCAGCAGGTAAGTAATGCAAGGGACACCTGGCTCTTGATGCCCTGCTGGGTGATGAAGGTTTTCAGCGCTCCCGTCTCAGAGTTCTGTGGGTAGCCGAAGTCCAGGATCTCTGCAGGAGACAAACACATTAATAAAACGCAACATCATTAAATTACTGGAATGTTTAATCTAAGAAACTTGGTAAATTGAGTAGAGTCCGGAAAGCCTGCTCCAGTGGCAGCCAAAATGCGTGCTGGGTTTTGCACTACCAGTCTGGTAACAACTGGTTTACAGCAGGTGCAAATATAGCTTACATCTAAATTAAGATTCACTCAAAGAGGTCTGCAGAGCTTAGACAGCAATGCTTAGGGATATAGGTAGCATGGTGGTTAAATATATAAATTGGCAACCACCAGGCTGTCAATTCACACGGCAAGAAGCTGTGGTACAACGTACAGCTGAATAAATGTATGAGGTTTTCATTATGCGTTAACCAAGCTATATAACGGCAGCAGGGTGAAAATCAGAGCACTCCCAGCACTGAAGAGGGGGGGGGCATCAAGGATGAAGCCTACCATCTAGTAGCTCATAGATCAGCACAAAGTTGTTCTTGATGTTCTCCTCGCTGATTTTGCCGAAGTAAGCGGTCATCACGTCGCACATCTTGTAGAGGAACTCGAAGACCATGGCGGCGTTGACGTTCTGCTTAGTAACAGCTGCCAGCCAGATGTTGGAGCGCTTGACATGAAAGAAGCTGGTGCGGGCGATGTTGGTGACGGGCGAGCGGACCTGCTGCCGGGCGTGGATCACGTTCACGCGGAACGCGTCCACCGCGTTGCGCCTTGGGGAGGAGGCGAAAAGGCAGACCTTCACTCAAAATTGTGAACAAACAAGTGGCACTCAGGCACATGAACTTCTCAAAAGGACCCAAGACTCACCCTATGTCATCACGGTACACGCGGGAGATCAGCACCTCTCCCTTGTGGTTGTAGATAAACAATCCTCCGATCATTGTGAATCTGAATCCTACGTAGCCATAGTGAAGTCCAATCCTGGGGGGGGAGGGGAGTTTACTTATAAAAGCTACTCAACAAACGATTTATTCAAAAACGCAGCTAAAGGATGGTGCTCCCAAAGCTACCAGCATGTGAAAGCCTGGGACCTCTTAGGCTGACAGGGTTAGTCAAGATGGGGGAAATAACGTAATGCCTACTAAGTTACAGATATTCAAGACCGAACGCGGAAATCCAGGGAGCCAGATACCACAACAGCACAAATAACCGGCCCTTGAAGCGGCCATTTAAAAGGTCTGTGACACCAAATCTTATAATATCTGCTGCCAGCATTTTTATGTCCAGTCGACTCCGCGCGGCTTATTACACAACCTCTGCTAAATCATACGCTATGGCATGACCAGCGTATTTAAAAAGAGTAGCAGGACAAATGTGAGATGTGTGACTATCGGTAATAGTCATCATAGATGGAGCACCTTCATATCGCGCACTCTACGCCTCGCTAAAAATGATCATGAAGTACTGATCATATAATGGACTAAATAAAATTAATCTCCAAAAAGATAGAAAGCAACGAGCGCTTTTATACTCAAAAAACCCACTCGAGACCATACGAGAATTTGAGATTTGAAGAGCTTAATGCAGCACTTTGCTTACGATTCCAGTTACGTGTGTCGAGTAAAAATGAGTGGAAACTATGAATCTGAGTATTTAACTAGTTTTCCAGCGCTAACCCACTGGGCAGTGGGAGGAGGTCTCCGTTATTTCTAACGTCCGTAACCAGATCATAAGCAAAAACCCAGGAGACACCCATGCTGTTTAAAATGCCTGTCTTTACACTGCAGTTAGTTTAGCAGCTAAGCACCTTTAGACATAATACCCAAACTTACCGTGTTCCTCGCCTCTTCACAGGTAACCTTCGCCGCTGCCTCCAATTGATAAGTTACTAACATTCATTCAAGATGTCTGCAGTCTCTCTTCAGGAGGCTGTCAGCTGACAGGCGTCATGACGTCATGACGCAGTGACGCGCAGCGCATCGACGTTTGCGAGGGAAACTGGTAGCGAGAAGTTTATCTTGGACTCTGATGAATTCTGTTTCGCTCTTTGAATTCTTAAGTTATTCTGCTACTTCACTTATCATGACTGTAAAGATTTTACATGTTATTCACTTCTGTTTTCACAGATAAAACCTGAAAAATTCCTGAGGTATGAAGAGTTAGTTTTCATGTATTCTTGGCAGGATATTACCGCGGTACGGTGATAATCTACTTCGACTGATTCGTACGCTTAAGTGGGACTACATTTCCAAGAATTAGATTTAATCATCTAAATCACAAAGTAAACATCCCATTTCACAGGAGAATATATCAGATCCACAGCTGGTAATAGAATTCATGTAACTGAATGCTGGCTTAGATCCTTACTCAACGATTCCCGTCTTGTGAAACAAGCACGGCTGGGTCTAATACACTTCCTGTGACCTTGGGAAGATTCCACCCAGTACTATTCAACAAAAACATAGGTGTTTCATCCAAGGCCACTGCACACCCTCCACAATTTTGTTTGGGTTTCTAATGATTTAGAGATTTATCTAAGTGAACTGATGAATCAAAATGTTTCCTGGTCCCATGTACCCTTTGCTAAACTGGCATCCCTTCCAGGCTCTCACTGACCCTGTATTGCAGTGGTTACCAACCCTGATCCCGGAGATCTCCAATACTTCTTTGTGTCAGAAGTAATGAACTAATGCCCCATTCAGTTCATCCCCTCACTGCCTTGTACTGGATATGCCATTGAAAGATGGAAGTCATCCCACATTAAAAAAAAACAATAATCCACTCCACACAGAATCTGTCACAGATTTTATTTATATATATATATATATATATATATATACACACACACACACACATATATATTCAGCAAGAGTTTACAGCCATGCAGCACTGCAACATCAGTACAGTGAACTGTGGTGCAGTGAGTGCATGAATGGGCAAACCCAAAACAATGCAAACTGCTGTTAGTGCTGAGAAATTCAGCCAGCAGCATATACCTGCAGAAGTTAATAATTGATACTTTATTGATCCCCGTGGGGAAATTCTCTTTACTCCTCTCCCAACTCGCTCTCTGTAGGTGAGAGCAAGCCACCCACAAACCAGCGCCCAGAGAGTTGTGGGTTAAGTGCCTTGCTCAAGGACCTGCAGACGTGGCAAGTCTGGGCTTGAACCAGCAACCTTCTGATTACAGGCACAGAGGCTTCACCCATTGAATCACCCGCTGCCTCAAAGGTGCATTTAGTAAGAGGCACCTCCACAAACCTGTTGTGCTGCTTATGAATAATTTTCATCAGTAACTGCCACTGGCACTTTTCTTTATTGTTAACATAACTGCATGTGTGTATACCAGTTACAGCAGGAAGAATCATTAACAAAGACAACCACAAACTGTCTTTGGTGCTGAAGAACTAAAATGTTCTGTGTTTGGTCACAGGCTCCTGAAGGGATAATCTCATAGTGGGGTTAACACTCCTCATGGGCATGCCTGACCTTGCCCAAAATGACCACTGTCTTGAGACGGGGCCTCTTGGGGTTGCTCTACTCCTGCAGACAGACAGTACTTGAAATTAATAACTGAAGCTGAAAGGTTGCATTTGAATCTAACAGACCACTTACAGATACTAACAGAATCTGCACCAGTCTGTCCCACATCTGTACTTCATTCCAGCTGCCTGTGCTTGCAGAGGACGTTAAAAGGTGCAGAGTCACACCTTCCTCAGTCCAGCACAAGAGTTCCTGTCTGCCCCTGCTGACACCCCATTCGTTACACATGAAACAAACGGGCAACACCTAGAGGCAATGTCCGCCGAGTTCACACGTTACAAACAGCACAGCTGAAAATTTGTAATATAGACCTTCAATGAACAGACTGAATTCACAATTCAACTCTGAATACACTGCAGAAGTGGATTCAGGTCCAGAAAGTAAAAATCCAGACCAAGATTTAATGGAATGGGAAGTTAGAATATTTCCAAAATCCCCCCCGTTTAAGTTGGAAATTTTCCATCAGAATTAACTGGAATCTATGGGAATTAACGGGACAAAAATTATGAATTTTGCAACCCTAAATGTCAGCATATCCAGCAATGTCTCAGACTGGCGGCATTCTACATACATTTGAAGAATCTTACCCCAGTAGACGCCCATCTCATATCGCGAGTAGACTTGCACTCACACTGGCAGCTAGATCCTAGCTGTAGAGCCTAAGGAAGGAAAAGAACAGACAAGCTTATATAAAGGCAGTTTGAAGGCTGCCGCTTTAAGCCCCATGAGAGTCTGGCTGCTGCATCCTTGGGTAACTTGAATACATAAAAATTAGAACGCAAAATACTGAGAATAGCACCTGCGTAAATATTAAAAATATTAAATATTAAGAAGCTTCATCAGCTAAATTTCTAGACAATAAAACCTAAAAGTCGGCCGTACTTCATTCTGCCTGTGCTTGCAGAGGACGTTAAAAGGTGCAGAGTCACACCTTCCTCGGTCCAGCACAAGAGTTCCTGTCTGCCCCTGCTGACACCCCATTCGTTACACATGAAACAAACGGGCAACACCTAGAGGCACTGGTTTTCCGCAAATATGAATATTAATCTCCTTCAGACGAAGCAGGACCCTTAATTAGTTACTCACCTTTCACGCATCTTGCGATTTATACCAAGACCTGGATAGAATGAGACGTAGAAATTACACGTGGGAAGGCCAAAAACTACACACAGTAATAAGATTCGAGTTCACATGCGCGCTACGATTTCTCTAAACATGAAAGCAAACAATAATCAGCCATGGCCCACAATCCCGAAAGATAAAATGGATGTTTTACACACTTTTTTTTCACTTTTCCGATGTCCCGTCTGTCCCTGTCAGAGCCGGCTGCGCAGTCCCAAAATCGAAATCCCCTAAATATCAGAGGCATCGTACAACGATCCGCAAATTACTCTAGATCAACAGCAACTTATAGAACATGATATTAATTAGAGACGGAAATTAACACTCGTCACATACAGTAAATAGCCAGCAGAATTGACTGTAACTTAACATACACTACCGCCACCAGTCGGCAAAGCCAGTGAAATGAAGAGGAGGCCGCAGAGCATGCTGGGAAATCTAAAGCTGTTTGTGGCAGCGCCGGATTAAAATTCTCGTCGTTAAAGTCTGGTTATATTTACAACAATATCTTATTTTATATTAAGTAATCATGCTTTATTTTTAAATTTCATTCGTTCCTTTTTAATTTCTTTTTTGAAGGGATGAAACTAAAGAGGGCATATAATAGCCTACTTCGCTTTCAACCCTGCCCAGTTGGCGTACGTTTCCCAAAAGACCCCGTTGACAAATTACTGTACATAGTTGGAACTATTCAACTGCAGGATTACAATACCTAAATTATGGGCGAAACAATGCTTTTGAGAAACATCCCCCCCCCCCGTCTACTGCCTGAGCCACCATGCTGCCTGATATCCAAGTTGATTCAGTTTGTATAGCATCTTTCCCAACATAGTTGCTCCAAAGCACTTAACAAAGAGTCAAATAAACTGTTATTTAGTGAGGTACAAAAGATTAAGGTAACAGTAGTAAAATTTAATATTGAATAAAAAAAGATGAGTGGAGGGTGCAAAATAAAACTTCGTAGTTTAACATGGGAGAAAAAAGACTGAGTCAGTAAGCCTTTCAGTTTTAAATTAAGTCATATAAAACTGAAACAGTTCAATGTGTCCTCCCTGACACAGATTATCTGGTCACCATATTTGTAACACACACACAAAAAAGCCAGGAATCTGTATTACTATGTCGGTTGCTTGGTTCAGCCGGTTGGTGTTTTCTGTCTTCAGCTTCTAGCAGACGAAATGGTGCATAACGTGAACGTGTCTCTGTACTGAGATTTAATGTTTAATATATCGATTGCGTTGGAGCAAATTTGCATTTTCAAAACATGTGTTGTAGGAGAACACATTATGTAATAGAGTTGTATTTTAATTCTAGTCACAATTCTTGCTGTCGCCTTTTGTTTCTCTCAGCAAGTGTTTAGTATCATCACTATTTAGAACAGCTTTTTGTGCTAGGAGTGAGCGTGACTTGTTACAAAGGTTATTAGGTGACTTCTGTGATGGTAAATAGTTATGCTGAATTGGTAAGTATTCTACCATATGTAAGACTTGTAATGTTTCAGTTCAAGCACTATATGCTATGACGATAAGAAAACCACATGGTTATTTAATTATGAAGTTCTGTCTGGTCTGAACTCATAATTGGTTATGACTTGAAGCCAGTTAGAATGTCATGTTTGGATTAGAATAGGCGGAAACCTGAAGGGCAGACATCCTTCAATATACATTTTCAGTTTAAATTTTATTATATTGAGTTTAAATCCAAATGCTTTAAATATTTTTGAAAGAAAATTATTTGCTTTTATGTACGCATGCATTGTGTCGTCCAAGTGACTGCAATACTGACATTTTGATGTTTTTAGTCTTTGTAATTTTTACATTGTCCAGTAGAGGGCATTAAAACGACATTCAGTGCAAATGGTGCCATGATGAAAAGGCTTCTCTGCCGGTATTAGCACTGTCTAGGGCATGTGGCCTTTCTGATCCTCAGTGTGGAGCCAGAAGTCAAATGTTGGTAGTTGGCCTTCCCACCTGACACCTGTCCTTCAGCTCTGCTACAAGCCACTCCAGTTTGCCTGAGAGCAGCCTCCCAAAATTCCACAGGACGAAACCCAAGTTGTTAGTGCGCTGGCTTGGGCAGAAAAAGCTCTGTTTTTCCACTTGACCCTGGAAGAGACAAAGTCTATTTATATATATATATATATCAAGTACATGTAGCTACTTTATCTACTTAAGATACTGATGTGTGTGATTTATATCTTCTACACCAGTCGTACTAAACTGATGGGCTTTCATATGGTTAAAAAAGTAATAGAATAAATGATTGGCAAATTACTATTGTGTTTTATTTAGACACGCTGACACTATGGTTTATTTCCTGCAGACGCACTGAGACGCACACGCCGAGTGTCTCTTACTGTGATCTCCAGGTGAGTCACTACATGCAGGTAATTGGAGACACTGTGTTCCAGTTGTTGCAGCAGTGACAGCTGACACCCGGGCTGACTAAGAGTAATTGTCGCTCTTACATCTTGACCTAGCATCTCCAGGGCAGCCTGGATCTCCCCTGTTTTCTGCTGCACCTAGGCATATCAGAAAAGGAAAACACATCTGTGTTAGACATCACTGAGTTCACTGTCACTGCAATAAATTCCATCCATATTAAAACCACTAGGTCAATTTATCAATTCAGGGTTTTTTTTCCGGAAATATAAGTGCACCTTTAGTTTGACTCTGTTTGGGTGGGGCTGGTTGTTGCCATCAGGTGTGTGTGTGTGTGGGGGGGTTGGGGGGGGGGGGTGTATGGAAGGGGGCCGGGGGGGGTGTTGTATAACTCACCGATTTCTTATCCCAGGAAGTTGTATGGATCTTGGGGCGAGGCAGCTGGCT
>JAODJX010000047.1:13630647-13647153 GCA_026776945.1 Isichthys henryi
TCTCTCATCTGTCCAGCACTGTACAGATACTGGCATGAATTCTCTCATCTGTCCAGCACTGTACAGATACTGGCATGAATTCTCTCATCTGTTCACTCCTCAAAACACTAGCCTAGTCTTTCCAGTAGATGAATGTCAAACTATGAACAAACTACTGCTTTTATTACATACCTTGCATTTACTCCTCTCTGATGTGTATCTTGTTTCTTATATTTATTTTCTGCCTTCTTTATGCCAGCTGTTAGTTGTCTGTTATCACGACGTCTCCAACAATAGCAAGCTGCGTCAACTGAAATTCCCACCAGCCTTGGTCATGTGACAATAACGATTCTGATTCTGGTTCTGATCAGCCAAGTCACTTTGGTTGTAACTGATATGTTCACAAGATGACACATAAAGTCCAAAAAAGTCCATTTTAAATGAAAGACTCGTCAGACAAGGATTTTTTTTTACACTGTTCTACTACAGTGCTTCCAGCAATTCTTTACTCACTGCACAGGTCCATTCCACATTGCCATGCCTGTGGGATTTGGTCGTTTGTGCTTTTCTTGTGCCATGCATTTGAATGTGGTGTTCTGGATCTTCCAGAGAATCCCACGTGCGCCCTCCTGGTCTCTCTCTGTCTCCCTCCCAGTCCTTCTCAAGTTCCTCTCCCAGTCACTCTCCCGGTTTTGTCTACCACTGGCTTTCCCTGTACATCTATTTCTGCGAAAATAAAATGTCTATACGAATCATACTTTTTAAAGAGCAATTGCAAAGCCACATGTAATCAAGAGAGTTCATGATTCTTCAGTGCTGATCCAAACAGTATTAAACTGTATGAAAACAGCTAATAAACGTTCACTCTTCAGCCTGGGTTAATATTCTACCTCTGGACATCCTGTTATCCACGTAGATCCACTTTGCAGGGACACAATCCATTAAATCCTGGACTCTTTCCCAGAATTGCACATGCAGGGTTAATTCCCACTTTGACCAGATTTACGGTAACAGGAAAGAAGTTCAAACCCACACAATGACCTTCACCCTATCTAAGAAATCCATGGAGACTTTTCTGTAGAATTTAACCAAACAGTTAAAATCTGTGTATTTAATTTTATATAAGTATGTATATATATATATGTGTGTGTGTATATATATACATATATCTAATAGGACAAGTGGTTACAGGACACTGAAAAATCGAGTCCATGTAAATTTTCTCTGTGGAACATATTCGACTTGTATACATTGTGCAAAAGTCCTGGGATAAATTATATATATAATTTACACACATAAACAGACATACATATACGTATATTGATCTATCTATCTACTTTTTTAGTTTAGTCATGGTTTAAGTCCCTTGAGCTTTTCAGTAACTTGCCTGATTTGATTATATCAATATTTACTTGAGGAACATTGTCTCAGTCCAAGCTAAAGCTACCATGCTGCCGTATTTAGTGTCTGCAGACGTCATGACCCACCTGACAGGCTTCTGTAGTTATCATTCAGCTGCACGTCGTCTCCCCCGCTCTTTAGCACGAATCCACACCAGCAGACTGGTGCAGTTTTGAACAAGAGGCAGCAGGGAGCAGAAATAATCCTCACAGGAAATCCACACGGCAAAAGACGGCCTCACTGATTAAGTGACTTTTTGACTGATTGATTTCATTATTAAATGAGTAATTGTTTGACAGGCTAATAGACTGACTGATCATTTGATTGATCTGTTGACTGTCTGATTGACCAGCTAATACCCACAGCCAGCTACATCCCCAACACACTTTTAAGTGGAGATCAAAGCCAGACGGGTGAATGATGGTACAACTTTACTGTATTAACACAAATACACAATATTCAGTTTTTTTTTCATGATTACTTCATCTACAGTTCCAAAAATCTTTCCATACGTATTACACCTCAAAAGGTCTGACCTTCGAGGACATTCATCATTTTAGAAAAACAAATTCCTGTCATCCATCACATAATATGCCACCAGAATGAAAATCTAAGCCATAATAATTACCAGAACAACATTTTAATGGTAGAAAACTAGTGCAATAAAAGTAGATCTCTGTAGAGAAATACTCGAGAAAGATGTAACCTGGTCTGTAAGAACGTTTCAGCAGGCTGGTAAGTCTCCCAGTGCATCATACTGGGACTGGTATCCTTCCGGCATGGAGGAAGAGATTCCACACAACGGCATCTCTCAGGAGTGGAGCAATAAGCTGAGGGTGTTCAGGATACACAGAAATAAAAACTCAACTCCAAGCCAGGTCACTTGCGGGAGAAGCACATCGGTGTTCCGTCTCCTAGGCGGGTCATTCTCATCCGCACAAACCTCCACACGTGCGTGGATGGAGTGTAAGGATGCTAAACAGAGATGGCAAGAGGAATTTGGTCATGGATATGTCGAGCTGGGATTGAAGTTGGGGTGAGACCATGTTGAGACTGTAGGCTGGATGTGTGTGAATTGTTAAGGGTACTGCTAAATACCAGAGAGGGAATGTTACATTAAGCTGATGGAACACCTGGTGAAGAGAGAAGAATCAGAGATGATATCACCCCTCTTCCACTTTCTCTTCCAGGGGGATCACCTCAAACAAGCTCATAGCAGATATCTTTCTGCTTCCATCGTGTTCTGGGAGATAATCAGTCTCTATCAAAGACTCAAAAGGTGAGGAAGAAGAAGAAGAGTCTTCATCAGCTGGACTGGAAGGGGTGCAAGCTCCCTGCAGTGCGGCCAGGATTTCAGATGCAAAGTATGCAGGTAAGGTGGGCGAAGCGGGGGCCTCAGGGGTGTGGCCCTGGAGCTGAACCTCAAAGCTGTGGAATCTGGAACAACGGGTGTTTAGTGGGCTCTCTGATGGGGCTGGGCCTGTAGAGAGAACATAGTCCACCTGGTCATCAGCGGAGAGCATGGCGGAGGTATATGAAGACTGAGGAAGCTGAATTTGTGACTCTCCAGACTAAACAAAAGCAAGTGCATACCTTCGACCTGGATATTTTGTGGAAGCTCACTTTCAGGGGAGAAGCCTTCCTCATGCAAGTCTTCATTGGGTTCATCATCATCATCCACGGAAGACCAGGCTCTCAGCTTAGCCTCAGCGATGGCAAACTGTTCAGCTACCCCTGAGGAGCATGAGCACCGACCTAAACACACGTGTACACACACAGACACACTTACACAGTTTCTCACACAGACACTGACTCACAGACAAACTCTGTGACTCACAGACAAAAATTTGTTCACACAGAGATACAGGCTCATAGACAGACACTGACTCTCTCTCTCACATGCACACACACATCCACACAGAAACACACAGATGCAGACTCACACAAAAACCTTGACTCGCAGTCATAGACTCTTTGACAAACATTGACTCATAGGCACTGACTCACACAAACAGGGACTCACATAGAGATTCAGCTTCATAGGCAGATACACAGACTCATAAACACACTGCCTCACACATAGACACCCCACCTGCAGCAAAGCGTGCTTCCTGCTCTCCCTCACTGAGGTGGCGGTAGGAAGTGAGGTGAGACTCCAGTGTGCTGAAAGGCTCCACAGGCTTGCACCAGCCCTTCCACTCGATCAGATGAGCCACCCGACCCTGGGCCATGGCAGTGGGTTTGGTCACGTGCTCCTTCACCACCTGGGAGATACCTGTGGGGTTTGGCCGGTACAGCACAACATGGCCAAAGGGTGCCGTTAGCAGAGTGAGCATAAAAAATTGGTTTCTGTGGAGCCTCTGGGAGAGACATGTTGTGAAAGTCAAAGACACTGTCAGAAAAAAATGTGCAACCTTTGAGGGTACAATTACTTGTCACTGGGGCCAAATGTACCCCAGCTGTATGTAAATGTACCTTTTAGTCTAATTTAAGGTACAGAAATAGATTCTGAGGAACATGTTTGTACCATTGGGGTACATTAATGCTGTTTTTATCTTCGGGAACAAAACTGTACCAGGGCTGTACGCATTTTCCTGACAGTCTTCACTCGTGTGTTTACCGTAGAGCGACGACCAGGCTAGTGCTGCGATCTCGTGGATGGTCAGGGCTTTTCTGGGCTTTGGCAGCATTTCCACCCCGTCCCCAGCATTTACCTGCAAATAGCACAAGGATTCAGTTACTGGCGCGTCACCAAGACCGACAGGCCAACCTCAGTCAGTCCACAAGTGAGACTCCCAATTCATATTAAGGCAGACAAGGTCATCTGTCTGCTCGACCCAGGCATTCCAGTCCAGATATGGGCCTTTGCATCATCCAGCGGCCGGGTGCCATGCTACAAATCCTGGGTAAATTATCCTCTCTGCTGGCTTTGCTCCAGGGACCCTTGTTCACAGTTCCCCCTGCCAGTAAGTCTGCTATCTGCTCACGTAGGAACACCAGCCGGGGAGGCAAGGGATGGTCCAGCCCCCTTCAGTTGCACTCCAAAAATACAAAGCTGTTCTGATTCAGCATGACGCCAAAAAGCTGCTCATCCACCAGGCCCGTCAGCAGATCTGCTAACTCTCTACACAGTCTGCTGCAAAACTCCACAGGTGCAAAATGGGACTCACTTTAAATCACAAATAACATCCATACCAAGCTGTCTCTGTACAACAGAGGATAATAGCAGCTTCCTTACAGCTGTACACTCCCTACCGAGTTCAGACAATAGACGACGTGATGGCAGGAAAAGCTTAACTGCAAAACCGAATGGAAACAGGCAGACATACACCTGCCCATCCGACATCAACTCAAAATAACAAGCCCTAGCTTTATTTATTATAGAAAAGCTGTACCAAATTGGTCTCTTCCACAGCAACACTGCTAAATCCGCCGGGGACAAGCCGACTCCAAAGGAACAATCCGCTGCAGATCACGATCTCTTTAACCGACATACTGGGTTGCTGGCTGCGCCTGTTTCATTTTCTAGCCCCTGCGCTTGACTGTGCATCTACCAGCTTTCCACTGGGAAAGGTGCGTTTCTATAGCAACTGGTCACCATGGAATTATTTCTCCTAGGCTACCGGGCGATATACGCAGATGATGTCGCGTAAAAGACTCGCTGCTCACCGTCGCCTACCAGCGACTTGTGCTCTTTTCTCGCTGTGGCAATCTGGGACGAGGCACCTGTGCTCCTGTGGTGACGAGCTTGCTAAACGCTAGGAAGCGCCAGCCAAGACCATCATCAGCAGATGTTAAAGTCGCTAAACCGTGCAGTGATTTGGCTGTAATGAGCTCAAGAGCCTGCCAGGTGGTCAGCCTGTGTGTAGGGGCAGGTTCCTGTTTCACCAAAGCATTCAGTCGTCACTGCACAACCAGGAACAACCACATTCACCTGAGATGTTTCTCAAATTCACTTTTCACTTCTTTTGTGACTATGAATATCAGGGCCTTAAATCCCTTATCCCTGAAATTCAAGCACATTTTATTCGCTTTTCAGTCTGTGCCAATTAATCTCTTGTCTGGTAACTGGCAAGGCACAGTTGTGCAGAATTTAGAGGTTTGTGGTTTTTCTGACTCTGATCTGTAGATGTCAGCAGTCATTTGTCTGCTGTCTCCACCTCTTAATAAGCTGACGGCTGACGGTGCATTTTAAAAGTGTTCGACCTTGTTCTCTACCCCTGGGATCCCTGAAGGCGCCTATTAAATACACGAACCTTGAAATGAAGATCAAAATGTAGGATGTTAGGATTTTATTCGTAAAATAGTACCCAGGGGTCTTAGTAAATGTGCTCCATAGGTTTTGATTGGATAATACATTCGCCAAATGGAGAAGTTCTTTGAGATTAAACTATTATTTTGTAGTTTTTTTATGTAGTATTTTGTATAATCTTTTATTTCTATTGTTCCTCGCAAATCGGGTCCAGGTGTTTCACGCAGATTGGCAGGGGCCCTTATAGACAGCGATTCTGCTTCAGGATTTGTGTTGGGAATCAAACTAGGCATTTGTAGCAGGGCTACAGTCCTGTGCCAATGTCAGTTACAGTAATGGTAAACAAACCCTGTGTCCATTTTCAAGGTAAAGCTGTAGTTTATTACCATTACTAGACTAATCAGGCTTATTATGATCTGACCAGTGACTGGGCAGGTGTGAAATGTACCTCAGAGAATAGCAAACTCACTCACAGTGGTGAAATAGTACAACAGACAGTCAGACTAGAAGTCCCCATGCATCTGCAGTGATATCTAAAAAGATGACCTTTTATAGGTTATGTGTAAGTTAACGTTCAAGTAATCCATATAATTCGGCAGATGCAGTTGTACGGTTGTGCCTCCTTGTGAAGTGTGGAAAAGCTAAGCATCAGTAAGTTTTTCAACGCTCAAAGGCTCAAATCAGATACCCTTAGGGACCTGATAACTGGGTCAAATTCATCTTCAAGTACTGGTCGCCCTCTAGTGGCAAATGGATGAAAGGCACGTCGGCATGCTTCCCATGAATATGGGGGTCAGGTAGAGAATCCTCAGCTCCACGTCACACGCAACAGGCAGTCTGTTATGAGTGGAAATATGTCTGTATATAATGTCTTTTCTCACATTATGAGAGAAGGGGGAGCGTCGTGCAGAACTGTGAATTTGGGCTATTCTAGTCAGGATTGTGTCACATTGAGATAATCAAATTTGAGAGTCACTTAGCAATGCTACGCAGCACTATGCTATACGGCCGCGGGGGTAACACTGCTGAACAATTAATCTACGTCATTACATAGGGTTAACCCAACTAATAATGTTGTATTTCTGGCTGTAAGCAGAGAATGTGTTATGTATTTCATTATTTATTAAAATTTCAGGGCTGACATGCCCTGTTGAGCTTGTCTATCTTGCTGTGTGTGACATCTGGTGATCTTAAATGAAACACCCCAGTTTCATGTGCAGGTTTTAAATCAGAATGGTTTTAAAGATAAATACAAGACAAATATATAGATAAAAAGTGCCAAAAATCGTGAGCTCAGTGGATTTCTACCAATGTAGTTGAGCATAAGCCTAATTCTTTGTACGTTCTGACATCCCATACATAAACCCCAAACCCCGCTATTTTATATTTCATTATGACATCAAGTAGACCAACGCATATATATAATTTATCATTTTTGCTGCAAATGAAGCACAAGTAAGAATAAAATACATATCCGGTAATATTACTTAGAATCGCATTTTTTCGAAATTTTGTTTGGACGCTAACCTTTACCTGTGGATTGTTGTTGTGATCATTTGTTCAATAGATTCCTGAATCTTGATGCACTTTATGTCCAAAAACAAGTGCATCGCGGCATTGATTTTGTATTAATAGCGAAGGCAGAGGCGAAAACGGGAGCCGCGTGCCGGTGACGTTGCGGAGCAGCCCGCTGTTTACCAATAACACAGTGTGCTGGGGTCATCATTCTTTTAGCTATAATTTAATACAAATATGCTATTACAAGAATACCCATCTTACCATCAGTACTAAAACCTTAGTAACATACAATGACCATCCATAAATAAAGGCAGAAGTGAGCCAGAAGTCTGTCTCCTGTCAAAGGCAAATTCGCGGCTGCACGTCAATAGACAAAGAGTCATTGGTCTGCCGTCTCATGAAACAGGTGCATTACGACATTGATTTATATTCCAAACGCTTCAAATATACTCTTACAACACTATGATGATAATAAATGCACGCAGAAAATTAAAAGAAGACGTTTCCACGTTAATAATAACGAGCGCTGGCTTACCTTGGAATTAAAATCAGTCAACGCAGTCAACAGCATATTTGCAACGAAGACGGGTCCGGGTTGTATAGTGAATTTACCCTAACCCCCTTAGTCATACTCCACGTGTTTTTAAGGCGATTTTATATTCCCTTGGTCTGCTGGTGCCCGACCTCCACCGATCTACAGACTCCCCGGTGGCAGTGTCACCAGTTTGAACACCCAGCTTAAAGTCAGACGTTTTTCTTAAAGCTACAGGAGATTCCGGCGTGATGTTCTTTTCTGCAGTGTTGGTCCTGGGTGTTCTGGCGCCCTATGTGAGACTCTGCTGAGCGTCCCTCCCCAGAGCAGCAAAAAACAAACATAGTCAATTTATTTGCATTAAAAACATTGTACATGGCATCCAGCTGTTAACTAGCAGAGGTGGGGAATCAACTCACAACTGACTCACAACTTGGCTTAGACTCAGGTCACAAATCTGATGACATGGATCTCAACTCGGCTTAACTGATGGAAAGACTTGGACTCGACTTGGACTTGAGGCCAGATAACTTGAGACTTGGACCTGACTTGGACCCTATGACTTAGGTTAACTTGAGGTTATAGTTACCCCTCTGGCTACCATAACATTAATTTTATAATTTCGGTGCATATTAATTCTCTGCTGTCTGCATTTTCGTCTGGCTGAATGCAAGGTCTCCTGAGATAGTTTGATGGAAAGATGCATCACTCCCTGCATGTACATGGATGTAAAATCTGTGTGAGGACAGGAGTGACAGAGTGGAGACACTGCTTTCAACTTTCCTCTACCTATGAAGGACTTAACCTACAACGTAGTGTGGCGGGATTTTGCTGCAGCAAGTTTAATCAAAGAAACTGACATAGACTGGACTTGGACTTGAGGACACATGACTTGAGACTTGACTTAGACTCACCAAGGATTGTTTGCTCCCATCCCTGTTAACTAGCCAGCTTGCATCTGTTTTACAAGAAAAGTATAGTGAAATATTAAAACTTGTGTAAATAACTGCAATGTCGCAGAAAGCAACCTGAGGTTTTTCCTCTTAATTTTTTTCCTTTTTTGCACCCCCTAATGAAATGGCACCCTGGGCAATTGCCTAGGTCTCCTATAGGGTGGCCAGCTTTGCTCTTCTGTACTCTCTGATCAAGTTAGATTTCTAAGTAGATCCATTCAGTTATCCAGACCTGTCTAGTATATAAGCTGAAACTTTTCATTATACGCCAACCATAACTCTTGGAGGAGTTTCTTCGTCTTCATGGTTTGACTTGTGAATTTGTTCCAGCAATCAGAGGTGCTGTTTCTGTTTAATAAACAGAAGGGCCTATTGACCTGCTTCCCTCTTTCAGCACCAAAGCTGATGGACAGCACCTGACTGGTCTTTTGGTTCATATCTTCCTGGTAGGCCTTGTGAAAAGCATGCTGGGAGTTTAACAGTCAGTGTTAATATCCATTAATCGTTTTGAACACATTTTCTTACTTTGTTGAGATATTGTATTTCTGGCGCTTGTAGCAATGCAGCACATGTAAACTCTTATCACCACAAGGGAACACAAATACTCTTAGGCAGTCAGTAAGGTTGGCGCCTATTTTTTTTATTTTCTTTGGTGGCAGTACTGGTCATAGCCATTGTGGCAAGTATGACTGCCGTCACCGGTTGTCTGAGCAAATTGAAGTCAGCGCCCCCTACTGGCCAAGAGGAAAAAACCTTTTATCCTGTGTTGCAGATAGAATTGATTGGCCCGGCCTGGTGGGTTCTGTAGGAGAAACTAATACAAAACACGACTAATTGTGATAGAGACAAATCCTTATACTTTACGAACAATTTATTAAAGAGTTTAAGCTGTAGATACTGGACACAATTCCCCCTCACACACACTAATTGAGTCCTAGACATTAGAAAATAACTCACATTGTGCACAATAAAAAAGTTGTTTGTCATGCTGTTACAACACATCAGTGTTGTAACCTTTGTAACCACAGCACACACAACTAAAGAGTGTAAAATATGTAACTATGTACTGTTTGCACTCCCTGGAAAAATTATCATGTTATAAGATGGGGGGAGGTACCCTTTGGGGTGTATTTCACCTGCAAGGGGTGCATTGTACTGCTCAAATGGACACAGGCTCAGGTATGAGTCTTATTAATGCAGGGGAGTTGCAATTTATCAGCACATCTACCTATTTTCGAGGGAGTTTACTGGTGAGTATCCCCACTAGTGAAATGGGAAAACAGGGTTTGATTCTCTGACAGGAAGTTTGCTCCTGATTTAATAATAGAACCTGTCCTCCACCCCAATAATGCTCTTCTTGCTGGTGTGGCCCAGCAGACACTAGGCCAAAACAGAGAGTGAGGAAAATCTGTTTTCTGAATGAAGACCCTCATACCATCAGTGCAGCCCAGATTCGACAGTGCCCCTGATGACTGCCATCGTCAAAGACAGTGGTGCATAGCGTTACTCATAGCGGGGACAGGTGGAACACATCCCACCCAATATTCTAGACAGTCATTTGTCCTATCCAGTATTTTCCAGGATTTTGCTTTTAAAAATATGAATAAACTTGTCATAAGTATTTGGTTCTCATCTAATCTACTGACTTTTAAAAAAACTTTTAGCCCACACATTCAGTTACATACGCATAAACGAACGTATGCAGTCAATATTGAAATGGACAGATGGCCTATACATATAGGTATACATACGTATAAGGTCATACAGGAGAATGCAAGAAGACAGATTTGACTCAGTCACTTAATGGATCTGTCCCCGTCCCCCCTATATTGTAAACACAGTGACGCCCTTGGGCAGCGGTTCTCCTGGGATGTAGATTGTGAGGCAGCAGTCAGGGTCCTGCAGTAGGCATTAGTTAAGGCTCCCATCCTGTATATTCCCAGCCCTTCATTGACTATTCAACATTAGGGAACCAGAGGGGCAGGTCGATCAATGGATTGAGGCTTTACACAAATTTCATTACCCTCTGCAGATGAAGCGCGCGGGCACTGTGCCCAGTTAGATGACAGAGTTCACCATGGGGATAGATCAAGGCTCTGCACTCTACTTAACAAATGGAAGATGTGACAAAGGAGGAGCTGAAGCAACTACAGGATGATGTTGACCAGGGCCGAGTGATCCATTGGAAGCAAAGGGGTAGGTAGAGCTTGCTCTTTTGTGGCCAGCAGCAAAGGCATCGCTAAGGCAGTTCAACTTCCTGATTCTCTGGCATGTTTGGAATCCCTGAGGAGCTCTACAGTGACCAGGGGCACAGTTTTGAGAGTTAGATCTTCAGAAAAATCTGTAGGCAGCCGAGTAAAAAGATGAGGACATTACCACTATGCCCACAAAGTGTTAGGCTGGTGGAAAGATTTAATAGGACATTGATGACCCCATCAGCATACTAGAAGTAGACCATCAGAGGCACTGGGACAAACACGTACCCATTTTGTTTGCATATTGGACGAACGGTGCAAGTGACTATGGGCTATACCTCAGCAGAGCTTATGTGGGGGAGAGAGCTTTGCATGACAGTAGGCTTGATTTTTGCATAGCCCTGGGCCACCAAGTCAAAAGTATGTCCCGTCTCCTACAGGGCTGTCTCGACACTGTGGATGGACTGGCCCATGAAAGCCTCACACAGACTGGGGCCGGAAAGAAGCAGGAATATGATGTGCATGGCAAGGGGTGAGACATCCAAGACGGAGAGAGGGTATGTGTGTTTAGCCCAAGGGGATGTTGCCCAAAACCTTATAATCCATGGGAAAGACTCTCCTTAGTACTCAGCAGCATCTCTGATGTTGTGGACAAGATGTGGATGAAGACCCTGCTGGGATCATTAGTGCTGGGGTCGTTTGGCACCATACCTGCATCCCAGTACTGGGAGCTCCACCACAGTGCTGACTAGCACCCTGAGGGATATCACGGGGTCTCTGCAGAGGTCCAATTGTGAAGGCCTTGTACACAGCAGCTACAGAAGTCTTGCTGGTGCAGTGCCGACTAGTCCAAAGGACACATTCCCCACACTGGTTGGAGGGCTATATCTCTTGACTGGCAATTCTGCAAACTGGATGTTTGGCCTTTCAAACATCTAATCCAGCATTGCATTTATGAATTTCTAAACTTTTTGTCATTTGCAGCTCTTGCACAACCCCCAAAAACTCCACATTTAATGTCTTATACCGACCCTGTGATGTAGTGAAACTGCGATGGGATCATGACATACAAGAGTATGTTACTGATAACGTTAGTTTGTGTCAAACCATATGCTATACTCGATACCATTTTCCTACAGAATTTTACGTTACTTCAGATTGTACGGCATCTGTGTACTTGCCACCACTCTCTTTTAGCCATCATTGAGTGAAAGTGCATTTTAATAATAGCCCCTATAAGAAACAGGGACACAGACAGGTATGGCCAGGGGAAGTTAATTATAATCAGTACCGCCTCCCTTGGCATAATCTTCCCACATTCAGTCTGGGTCAGCAGTTGAGACAGTGAGGTTGTGCAGTGTCTTCTAAAAATCTGAACGAATTATCATCAGCATGCCAGCCACCGGTGTGCTCTGTTGAGTTTTCCATTATCTTCCCCGGCCATCATAGTACCAGTCTACACCTGTTATTCCATGGTTTCTAACTATATTCGAATTTGTATAAAGTAGCCAGGAATATTAACATCGGAGGCTTTGCAGTACAAATATCATAGGCTGATACAATCAAACGAGGCAATGGGAGTGATACAGATGTGAATTTATTCAAACCTTTTTTAATACCGTTGCCAAAACAATATGAAGAACCACGAACACTAACGTGGCCATTCATCTTCACTTAAAATAAAAAACAAAACAAAAAAAAACTCACACACACAAACACACACACACACACACACACACACACACACACACAAAATGGTTCCTCTGCCCACAGGGCTTCCACAACCTCCCTAATATACATGGGACTGCTGCATGTTCCAGTCCATCCGATCCTCCACAGGAAGTGATGTCAGCTGTATCCCTGAACAGTACTTGCTCTAACCTACTGCTTGGTCACCCCGTGATGGGCCACGCTCCTCCTAGGCGTCATAGTTGGGGTTTTTGCGCAGGATGACAAAACCCTCCAGGATGGGTGTGACGGGCAGGTACTCCTCAGTGGCTAGCTCGGCCCTCTCACCATGGGCCAGCAGGACCGGCGTGGTGTGGGTCTGGAAGCCTGTGATGGCCTTGGGCTTCCCAGCTTGGCCCACCACATCCACCGCCTAGGGACATGCATGCCCATGAACATACACTCACACCCATCGCGTCACCCCACGCATTCCACGGGTACGGCATCCTCACCTGTCCCACTCGGACCGACACCGGCAGCGGGCGCAGCTCCTCGTCGAAGGTGACCAGCATACGAGGCTGCATGGCTGCCACCAGACTGTACAGCACGTAGTGGGACTTCCCCAGGATCACTGCAAAAGGCCCCCAAGGGGCTGGTCAGTCAGCAGCCCGATCTGGGAGCTAATCAAGTCAATTCAGATCAAGTCAGGTGAAGTGGGTCTTTGTTTTGCCATCTATACACAATCCACAGCATACAGTGGCGTGAAATAACGTTTCCCAGGACCACTGTGCAGTATAAATAAAGTGTACAGGCTGTATATAAGAAAAGTGCAACTAATGGGAGAGAAGGTTAAAGGAAAATAATAGCTGGTAAATAAAAATAGAGAATATACCAACAATAACACACAGGGGGATTAGGGGTGCAGTTCAGAATCTCATGCCTAGTTCAGTCTAACTCATATGCAGACCGGAAATAGCTCAAGCATTCAGATCAGAAGATACTTACCATTCTTGACATCGAGGAAAGAGACGAGGACCGTGAGCAGGCCAGCCACCGCTACCTGACTCATGAGCTGCCGGTCACTGTGGTACGGACACAGGGTGAGTGTCCCTTTGCCCAAGTGCATCAAACCCTACAGGTACGGCAAATGGTGCACGAAAGGGTGAACAGCAGCTCTCATCATCCAGGCACACATGCTAGCAGGGCTTCCGTCCTTTTACCTGCGCTAACCTAACCATGAAGAGATTGTTGGGGTCTTTAGCGTGGTACTGGGCCAGCTGTCGCAGCATAGCAGCAAGGCGGGCGTTGTTGGTCCCTGCCAGGAGGTGGCGCAAGAAACGTGATCAGTGAGAATTTAGCTGTAAACAGCCATGTGCCATGGAGCTTGTGGCTTCACAGACTCAGTCATCTCACCGCTGCCCACCACGCCCATGGCAAAGATGGAGTTGTAGGAGACCTCGGGGTCGGCATCATGGGAGAACTTGCTGAGCGTGTCCAGTATGTTCAGCCGAGGATTGGAGACGGAGATGAGGGCGAGGGCCAGAGGGACAGCACGCCGGAGGGCGGGTTCCCCGTAGCGTAGCTGAGGAGCATGGCAGCATGAGTATTTTAAAGAGTACGTACCTACACATGTGACACAGAAACCCCGGTAGGGCTGCCTACCAGGTGTCCGAAGGTCCGTAGGGCCATCTCCGAGCCGATTTCCTCTCCCATAGCAATGAGTGCAATTCCCAGCACTGCCACGCCCTGCAGGGGGCAGTACAGTACAGAAGCAGTGACAACCGGTTCACGTGTCAGTCTGCTTTGGTTATCTGAATCATACAGCAAACACGTGTACCAAGCTGGCCCAGTACCTGGTGGGAGCCCATGTCGGCTGTGCTCTCCTTCTTCTCCTTGTCTTTCTTGTCCTTCTTGTCCTTGTCTTCCTCTTTGTCCTTGGTGTCATAGTGCTCACTGCAGATATGAAGGAGCTGCTGTACCTTGAGCACATTGCCCGACCCTGAGGAAGAGCAGAGGTGGGTTGGCCAAATGAAGCTTCATGGACCATCTGCTGCACTTCTGACCCCACTACATGGAGCTCCTGGCTTGCTTTGAGCCCTTTTTTGAACAGAAAGCGTCATCTAGCGGGATCAGAAAATATAGCAAATGGCTCATAAAGCTTCACCTGGCCGCCAGTAGTTGGCACCATGTACTTCGAACAGCCCCCCAAGTGGTTGCTGTCATGATGATTCTGACCTGCATAGGCACAGATGTCCACCAGGGTGTTTGCAAAGCTGCGGAAGGGCTCGGATACCACCTGCAGAGCTGCCAGGGTAGTCTCAATGGCATCCCCTTTACCTGCAAGGTGACAGACCTATATTACTCTTTGGCACGCTAGTGAATCACTGCCCATTGGTGCACAGGCCTTACCCAGGTGGTTGAGGCCCAGCCCAAGGGGCAACCAGCGAGCATATGTGTCCTTCAGCTCCTGCTCGGACTTCTCCATGATGGTCTGCATTATGGTCGAAGTCACGTCCCCGTTGCAGGTGCCCACAGCGATCAGACCACACGCCAGTGCGGTCACTCCTACCACCTGCAGGGAAGCATTATCAACCGAGGATGGCCACTGGGTCATCGGCGCAGACATGTGGGGCGCTCATGAGCACCACCTGAACGCACAACCCTCACCTCCATGTTGGACTTGGAGTCGCCCATGACAGGCAGCAGCAGAGACAGCACCTCCTCACGGCCAGATCCAGCATAGGCCAGGCCCAGCCTGAAGAAAGAACATCAGATCACATAGCAAAGAGCCAACCCTAATCAGCCCAGGATCATTAATCACTAACCCCTCACCCTTCCAGTCACGGGCAGGTGCTGCCTTCAGACTCACCCAAAGATGGCCCCGATCCGCATGACGTTGCTGTTGTGCAGAACGTAGTCAGAGAGAAGAGCCAAGGCAGGGTCGCACTCATTCCTGACGCCCGAGTTCACAATGCCACAGGCCAGGAGGGCACCTGACTGTGAGTGTGAGTGCATAAGAGTGTGTACAATGGCAGCTCATCCAAGTAGTGGGCGGAGAAAGCACTGTTGTGTTTAGCCTTACTTTGATGTAGTCCTCCGATGAGTACAGGTACTTATCGATCTGCGTGAGACCACCGTCTACGTCCCACAGGAGAATCATTCCCAGGGAGGCGGCCGCACTCAGCATACCTGAACACAAATCATGCAAAACACACAGGTGGACACATTTAGGGTGCTTTTCCACCACACCAGGAGTCTTACTTTTGGTACCAAAGTGTTGGTTTTCCACTGGCATAAAGACTGGTACCGGTGCTGAGTGACATCACAATGTGAGGAAGGGTGTTTCATACAGAGTTCGAAAAATGCCTATGGTATATTATAAGGCTGGGTAATGTGTGATATTAATACCAACGTCACATGTTATGCACACGCAAGTCTTACATCGCAAAAACTGTGATAGCTAGGTTTAGATCAGGCTTTTCCATATCTTGATACTGTATGAACATTATAGTGTGTGGGGCTGGGGGTGGGGGGGCGTGGGTTACGTTTCACTAAAACATTTTTACTTTGTCACAGGAAACAACTTGGCAAGCTTTGGATTTTAACGATTGTTCCTGTTAAAGAATAAAAAAAAACAGTTTACTGATGCTACTTTTGCATGAGCTCTATCCAATCATTTTCATATCTTGCAGTTTAAATCACTCATAGGTTTCTGAAAAATTGTCAACTTCTTTTTGCTTATAAATATTCCAATATTCACTGCAACAAAATCACATTGGGATTTAAAATTTTTGTATATTATTGCAAAAACTTTTTCATTTCATCATGCCATCCAGATCTTCCTCTGGTTCTTCTGACCAGATCGCAATTAAAGCTTGGGTCTCTCAATTTGTCCATGCAAACATTATTAGCGGCAAGCTATTTGCATAACGGGGCGGCATGGTGGTGCAGTGGTTAGCACTGTTGCCTCACACCTCTGGGACCTGGGTTCAAGTCTCCGCCTGGGTC
>JAODJX010000047.1:13651755-13663829 GCA_026776945.1 Isichthys henryi
CCCAGGCGGGGATTCGAACCCGGGTCCCAGAGGTGTGAGGCGACAGTGCTAACCACTGCACCACCATGCCACCCCTGATTGAGGATCATTAGGCTTTATTAGTTGTTTGCAGAAAGCATACTACAATGTGAGATGGAAGGCATAACTTTATTTAAAAAACTGTAAACTTGGAAATATTTAAGTTTTAATGTAGTTTCACTATGGGTAATGTAGTGCAGATTCAGTGCAATATTAGCAAGAAAACTGATTGTATCTAAAGCCCTTTATTAGCCAAGTCAATAGTGCTGGTGGTGAAACTGACCACAAACTTAAGGAAACAGGAAGAGTTTGGGAACCTCAGGGGGACAAGGAATAAACACACACACACTGGATATATAACTCAGATCTCATACAGTTTAATGTACACTTTTATTGCCATTTGCACTTTCTCAGTTATGGTCCTCTGTGAAGACCTTGCCTGCCTAAGGTCCAGGTGTGTCCATAGGTCCCTATTGTATGACTTCTATAATAATTGATAATTATTCATCCCTGTGTGGAAATTTACTTTTCACCTACCCCATCCTGCTCTCTATGAGTGTGAAGGACAGCCACCTGTCACAGTGTTTAGGGAGCTTGCTCAAGGACCCACAGATGAGCTGATGCCGAGCTTGAATTGACGACCATGTGATCACACGGACATAGGCTTAGCCCACTGAACTACATGGAACAGGAGGGTCTTCTCCATTTCTGAAGGGTAGTCAGATATCTATGGGCCTTGAACAGGCCTTTTGGTTGCTGGAAGCTTCACTGTGACCCCCAAGCTTCATGGAGAACAATATGGGGCAAAGTGGTAAAGGGAATTTCCCCATGGGGAACAATGAAGTATCACTCTAATGCTATTTCTGCCAGCTACCAGTGCAGTGGCAGCTCACCCTTCTCAAGGGAGACATCCTCCTGCCCTTTCCAGTCAATGTCACCCCTGGACACCAATGTTCCAATGGGGATGTTCCACCCTGCAGACTTGTTCAGACCTGTGTGGCATGACTTCTTCCCCTTCAGCTCATGTAACCCAGAGCTGCTGGTTTTCTTCCCAACAGCATAACAACAGGTTTCTGCATCTGCAGGGGTCAAACAGGGTATCTTTGCCAAGTACTTTTTTCAGATTAATTGATCATTTACTTCAGATTCATCCTTTTTTTGCTTGCATTTTGGAATTTTTATATCATATTCCTGTCATGGCACAAGAAACGAAGAACTCAAGGCGTATTGTGTTACACATTGTGGCATGACAAAATGACATTTATTGAACCCAAAGCTCAGGGGTGGTGAACAAACTGGATCACAAGGGATAAAATCAGCAGGACTAGAGTAAGAAAGGGCTTATGCAACAGGAAGGCTGACTGGGGAAAACAGGACTGGGAATCATGTATATACAGAACTAACAAGGGAGTTAACAAGAGGCGGCTAGGAGTGATTAACACGAGGGTTAGCCCCCATCCACTGTGGCATCTGCCTGGCCCTCCTTAGATTGACAGCCTTGACACGGCTTCAGCTCCATCGCGGTACCTGCATAAGCACCATACCAAAGGGTTTCGTTGCAGATGAGTTGTCAGATTGTTCGCAGTGATGGCTCTGATGCACCAATTACTTCTCGAATTTTGGCTGCTTGATCATCACACTTCTTT
This sequence comes from Isichthys henryi, assembly GCA_026776945.1. Classification (NCBI taxonomy): domain Eukaryota; kingdom Metazoa; phylum Chordata; class Actinopteri; order Osteoglossiformes; family Mormyridae; genus Isichthys; species Isichthys henryi. The sequence continues at coordinate 13,653,420 of JAODJX010000047.1, forward strand.
CTTCTGCTCAGATATTAGGCATTGTCTCACACCTGGTGGTTTGAATATAGAAGCATGAGAAATTCCCACTAGGAATGCAGCAGGGATGCTGGTTAACAACCATCCCCATATGACCCTCATGGAGCAAGATTTCAAACTGGGTATGATACAGTACATTACCATGGCGAGGAGAACCTTCATGCCAGATGATGGAGGAGCGAGATTCCCTGCAGTCACCAACCAGACAGTCAAAGTAAGCAGTCTCTTTTATAGATGACCCTCTGGCTGAGCTTGCAGCAAGCATGCTTTGTTTGTATGTGATTTGCAAACATCTTGCACAAATGGACCATGGACATGGACAGCGCCCCACTTAAACACAACAGGCAAACACGTATGGTAATACCAGGATTGAAGTGGAGGGATGATGGAAACACAGGATTTGGCTAAGAACTCAGAGGAGCCACTTTTTTCTCAGTAAGTTGAAATACCACCCATAAGGCATGATAAATCACATCAGATGTGATTTATTTCACGTCTCTGCTTACATCACTGGATTCCTTGCACCGATTGATCTTCCCACTGACCTTGTTTGCACAGTCAATATTACACAACATGCAAGTTAACGAACAGGCAGTCAGAGGCAGCTTGAAGCAGACGTGCTCTGATCCAGGTGAGGGCAGAAAAAAAACAGACCAATTGCTGCTGTCACACCAGTCACTCTGCAGGAAGCATTTCTATAAACTGTCTATAAATTTCTATAAAGACTTAGAAGACAAGATCAACTCTGAAACATAGGAATCATAATTATCCAGTGATGGGACACAATGCCAGCACCCAGCAAGGGACACATCAGAGTAACAAAGGATAGGTGTGTGACTCAGCAGGTTAACCCTGTGTGCTTGTGATTGGAAAGTCACTGGACTGAGTCCCATCTTTGACAAAACCACCACACATATAAGAAATTTACAAACGAGAGGAGACCATTTGGCCCATCAAGCTCGTTTGGGGAGAACAAACAATCACACATTATGGCATCACAAAACAACATTTGTTGAACCCAAAGCTCAGGGGTGGTAAACAAACTGGATCACAAGGGATAAAATCAGCAGGACTAGTGCCAACAGGCGAACACGTATGGTAATACCAGGATTGAAGTGGAGGGATGGAAAGGGCTTATGCAACAGGAATTAAAATTACATCTGTTGGACTTGCCTGCGTGTTCCCTCCACAATAAGAATACATCCTTGTATTGCAAACTGACAACTGGAAAAAAATTGCCAGATGACCAGTGGCTGTTTCTTCTGAGAAGTAGTATCCAAAAAAGCTCCATAATGTACCTGTCACTTTCATGTCCCCAGGATGCCAATTCTTTCTGTGAGCCGAAAAGGCGAAGTTTCAAACACTCATGCCTGCCCAGGTCAGTACAGGGAAGCTTCCTTCTCCTGACGCCAGCTAGAGAGGTAGGTGATCTACAGATCCTTGAGTTTATCAGCCGTTAACCAGCCCTTCAGTGTGGATGGTAGTGACACTCAGCTGCTCCATCACCATCATCTCCAGATTCTCCTGAAGCTGTTTGTCCTCTTCAGATTGAGACAAGGGGAAAAAACCCATGGAAAAGTAAAGCAAATCCAAGCGAACTGCCGTCTATTTAACATTAAACCAATGACAGAACATCCACAGACACGTTTACAAACACACCGGGACAACTTAGCCATTCACTAATTAACGATTTAGAATTAAAATTACATTACTTTATGTGCTAAGTAAGCACATCAATGTAAAAGGATTATACTGTGGTGAGTGCATGGGTTATTTTTGATAAAGAGGACGACAGCTCTTAAAATGGAACTTCCGCCTTTAATAACAGCCCATTGTCAATGTTAACTAGCAGCGGCACAGACAAGGAAGTGGACAATTTACATGATGCTCACACTCAAGGTTAGACTCTAAGAGAAACAACACTTACTATGTACAATGAAACGCAGAAATATGCTCATCAAATTTCAAGATTCATACACCAGTAGCCCGATACATTAGTCTTTGCTGACTGTCCATGTAGCTTCACAGTACTGTCAAGCAGAATTGTCAGACGGTAGCTGGAAATTGGGGATTCTGAGGATACGTTGACTGTTTGCAGAAACCATATACAATGTGGGATAAGAAAAAATGTAAACTTTATAATATTTAAGTTTTAATGTCATATTCCATTGGGAACCTAAAGTCCTTTATTAATGAAATCAATAGTGCTAATGATGAACCCTACCACAAACCCATGGAAAAGCTGGGGGTCAATGGGGAGAGTTTAGGAACCCTCGGGGAACTGGGCATGAACCCCCACAAATACTGACAGAACATATCAGATTCCATATACTTAAAAGTACACTTTATTGCAGCTTGAACTTTCTCAATTACGGTCTTCTGTGAAGGACTCAACATCAACCAACATCAAGGTGTGACTGTAGGTCTCTCATCTATGACTTCTGTTGGCATGGATGAAACGTGCAGGATTGCTCCAGCTCTGAGGGGTCAGAGAAGAACGACACCATGCTGTCAACATCACAGACCTGTAGGATGAACTGGATGCTGGTGCTGGGAACCTGGGCACTTCCAGGACACTTACTTCATTCCCCCCAGGGAAAATGTAGGAGCAACACCAAATACAGTTCAGGATACCAAATACACTTCAAATGAAATGCACACAGGGACCAAATGATGGTGCTTCGGGAGACCCACCTGGCACGCTGCTAACACATTCCCGTAATGTCTCGACAGTAGACACATATTCCTTCCCCAGAAAGTCTTCAAAACTGTTCAGAGATGGAATCTCCTGGAGGCATTTGGAGGAGTCTCTGAAAAGGAGGTCTTTGCCTCCTCTTGACTGGAACATTTTAAAGTATTCTGAACTGGACAAACCAAACCTGTTCTGTTGCATGATAGGAAATGAGGACATCCATAAATGAAAAACCATGGTTGGTGAAAGACAAGCAGGCACTTAAAATCAGCATGCATGGGTGCAGAAATATCTGCAGGACAAAAGGAAAGCTACTGCTGGTCTTGAGTGGTGTGTGTCTATTTTGAATTCAGCTCTGACCAGAAACGGAACTTGGGGTATCAGGCATAAATGTTTTTCATCAGTTCAACTTCCTCAGCAGCAGAAACAACAAACATCCCTGAGGCCACACTCACCTGCTGGTCTTTGAGAATAGACACCACATCCAACCGGCTTTCAGGGCGTGTCACCACAGCATAAGCAGGCACCCTGGCTAGATGGCAGTTCTCATATTGGCTTAGAGGTGCCGTTTCTGTTGGACCAGAGGGGCACAGAAGTTCATAGTCTTCAGACCTCACATCTTTAGCCCATGGATCACCATTTCCTGGAAGGCAGGATGCAGAGAATGTGGACTTAGATATTTTTACACATTGTTGTTGTACAAGCAAGTCAAAAATGACCAGTAAAGAGCGTAAAGAGCATCACACATGTGAACATGCTTGTGGCATTTGATAAAAGCTTGACTTTCTCACCATCGCTGTTCTCCTGAACAGTAGTATGCTTAATAAAGGCAACATCTCCACCACCTTCCACCAGACACCTGCAGGGAAAGGACAGGTCAGTCCAGAATCTCTATAGCTTCGAGTGTTGCCACAAACATAGGAAATTTGACACTCGTACCTGAAGGCCCCAGTGTAGCCGTAAAACAGCTCCTCAGAAACAGGCTTGCATTTATACCTTGAATCATGTAATGGTTTGCCATCACCCACACAGAGAGCACATAGTGAGGATTCTGGATCTGCCCCCGGGGCACAGCTCTGGCTGAAGTACTTGGCTGAAAATAGGAGGATAGGTAGGATGCTGTAGCTAATCAATTAAGCCAGCCTGAGAGACGCAATGTAAAATAACCCAATGAACTATAACAAGTCACTTAAATGACACATTCACACACACACACATGCACAAACACACAGATGCCAGGGAGCTGCAGCCTCACAGAAGTCACACTCCTTGCTGTCCTTGTGGAGGAGACCCATAGGGATGTTCCATCCTGCTGTGTGACTAAGGCCTGTGTGACATGACTTCTTCCCCTTCAGTGTGCTCCAGGTGAGGCCCGAGCCTTTCTTCACCACAGCTACCGCAAAGTAAGATGAGGCTGTCTCTGTAAGGAGAGACCTACACATCAGCACTGCTACCGTCCAGTGGCACTGCAAGACATAGCAAGGTGATGAAATCTTACTTACTGCCCGTGGAGTTACATTTTTCTGTGAAGGAAGCAGAGGACAGACATTTTAGGTAGCACACAGCACCAAAATGACTAGCAGGTAGCCTACAGGCACTATCCTACCCCATACTTGTGTCATACTGCTCTGCCATCACTGGCACCAGCCCACACTTCCCTGCTGAATACACCTGACCGCCATCAATAGCTATGGCATCTGCCTGCTTGCGCTGTGCGAGAAGAGAGAACAAAGAAGGCGCCTGCTCAGTATAGGACATTTAGTGAACTGGAAAAGGAAAGTATCTGAGCTGGAGAGACTCCATAATAACGTCGCATTGACATCCTTTATCTGCCCCACCTTTAAACCCCATCATAACTCCTCCCCAATTTACATACCATAATCTTTTTTAGGCAGTCTTCCACAGTGTTCCCCTGCTGGCAGTTTATCTTGGCCACACCCATGTCCTCGCTTTCTATGGACCACTGGTCACACTTGACCGTCTCAGCATGGCCCACAGAGCACCATTTTATGGAGTTGGATTGCGGCTTTGAGGTTATCTCTGAGGTGGGCAGTACAACAGAGCTGTGATTCACTACTGCTAAATACTGGGTGTATATCTGTTTACTGGGTCACTCACCTTTCCTCAGAGACCGAATGATACTCATGTATTCTGCACCCAGGTAGAAGAAGGAATCGGTGATCTCAGGCACCCGAACAAGCTGAACAGTGGAGTCCTTAAACATAAGGTCTTTGGCTCCATAGCCATCAGATGAGAAGAGGGGGAAAGACTGTGGAGGATTGATGCTGGGGTCAGCCATAGTGAGCTTGGTGTTTGTATAAAGATGGATCTACTCACTCATAGGATCATTGTAGCATATGCCAGTAGTGATCAGTTTACCCCAGTATTTTGAAGACTTTTCCAAATGTTATCTGCCAGTTGAGCATCCTTGCGGGTGACAACAGCATGGGCAGGAACTCTGCCCAGATAACATGTTTTGTAGTCATCAATGCTGTTCCTAGTACCATCCTTACACAGTAGCTCATAGTTTGATTTCTCTGAAGCTGGACAGAGGAAAGGAAAGCTCAGAAATTCCAGAGGGACCCCAGCAATAACAATGACCAAGGTGGTGCATCTCAACTCTCTGCTTACAGGGTACAGTCAGATGGTGCACGAAGGCCACTTCCCCAGCTTCATCCTTCAAGCACCTGGACAGAGTCAAGAGCACAGGGTTAGAGACAAACAGTGCAGGCATATAGAGTGTAGAGTGATGGAAGGGACAGATGTAAGCTGATCAGATTCTACTGCAGTACCCACTGGAAGGCTCCAGCATAATCGTAGTACGGTTCTTTGTGGGAGCGGGAGCAGTCACCCTTGCACAGCTGGCACAGATTAGAACCTGGTGTAGCACCAGGAACACAGCTGGCGGAGAAGAACTCTGAAACCACTGTGGATGGGAAAACACGTTAGGGGACTACAGATTCATTAATCCCATTTTTGCCGGCCCACAATGCAAAGGGGCAGCTCACCCTTCTCAAGGGGGACATCCTCCTGCCCTTTCCAGTCAATGTCACCACTGGACACCAATGTTCCAATGGGGATGTTCCACCCTGCAGACTTGTTCAGACCTGTGTGGCATGACTTCTTCCCCTTCAGCTGATGTAACCCAAAGTCGCTGGTTTTCTTCACCACAGCAACAGCGTAATAACAGGTTTCTGCATCTGCAGAGTCCAAACAGGGTACCTTTGCCATGTGCTATTTGCTTCAGATTAATAGAGTCACACAAAGCAATATTCATTATCATTTATTTCAAATTCATACTTTTTAAAGAATACATTTTTATTTTGTTGACATTTTTATATCAAAGGATGTTCTTTCCTGTAAGTATCCCTTAATTACCTTTTCCGTAGTCTTCTGCGATGATAGGTTTGAGGTCATAATTTTTGAGACCAGCTTTGTAAATGTCTCCCCCATCTAGTGTGATGGCATCTGCCTGGCCTTCCTGAAATCGACATCCATATCATGGCTTCAGCTCAGCCGCGGTACCTGCATAAGTGCTGTGTTGGGGGTGCTGTGACGGACGTGTTGTCGGGTTTCTCACCCTGATGGCTCTGATGCAGTCATCGGTCCCTGAGCGCAAAACGCAGGCGAATTTAGCTTCTGCTTTGGCAGCCAGATCATCACACTTCTCCTTCTCCTTAGCAGATTTTAGGCACCATCTCACTGGTGGATCTATGACCCAAAAGGCTGCAGAAAATCCCACTAGGAAGGCAGCAGAGATTCTGGTTACCAGCCATTCCCATGTGAGTCTCAAGGAGCAGGTCTGCAAATTGGGTTTGATACATTACCGAGACATCCTAAGAGAATGGAAGCGAGCAGAACCTTCATGTTGGAGGGTGGAGGACAGGGACTCCCTGCAGTCACTGAGCAGACAGAGTCACAGTAAGCAGCCTCTTTTATAGACTGACCCTCAGGCTGAGCTTGCAACAAACATGCTTTGTTTGCATGTGATTTCCCAACAGCGGGCGCAAAGACTGGATATGGATAGTGTACTGCTTAACTCCAGGAGACCTTTAGAGTGGAGGTCACAGTCACAGATAGGGAGGGCTGGATTTGATAAGCACCCTATTTCTTAATCTGGGAAATTTACATCACAGGGCTGCTTTGAGGAGTTCACAGTCATTATTGGCAAGCAATCCTCATTATCCTTTGGCAGTGGTCAGTCTGGCACATTAAACATGTCTCAATGTGGCTGTCACTTAATTAGCATAGTATAATGTTCACCTGTATTATGTACCAAGCTGTTAATAGGCACGATCATTAAAAAATCACCTGCTCCAAATAATTCAACATTTGCCATAATATTGGCTGTATTCTGAAAAGTATGGGGTAGCAATAAAGTGGCAGATGTTGGCCACTGTGGGTCTTGCAAACAGGCCTGATATGGTGACTAACTGGGGACAATTAGGATATTATGGATTAAGCTAAGATTATGCACACACTGCAGGCTGGAGGGTGGAGGAGAAGGATAATCTCGATGAATATGAGCCCAAGTAGCTGTATGAAATGAGTGTGCATCAACAGTTCTTCAAGTAATCACTTCTACTATTTGCTTAATTTCTTTTAGAAGATATTCATTTTGATAAACAAGTGGAATTGAGACATTTGGGACATTTTGTTTCGCTAGTCTTTATCACGTGTGGTTTTTCAACATAAGTTTCTCAACAGGCAAACACATATGGTAATACCAGGAAAGACATGGAGGGATGATGGACACATGGGCGAGTCTTTAACACTTGGCCAGTGCTTCCCCTCCACAATGGATTTTACAGGCTGGCTAAGAACTGAGTGGTTGTAATGGCTCCCATAAGGCATGATAAATCGGCTCCTGATTTCACATCTCTGCTCACATGACTAAACTTTCGCTGGACTGTTGGTTTTCCCAGGATTCCCTGGACCAACTGATCTTCCACTGACCCTGTTTGCACAGTCAATATTACACAACATGCAAGTTAACGAACAGGCAGTCAGAGGCAGCCTGAGGTGGACATGCTCTGATCCAGGTGATGGCAGAAAAAAACAGACCAATTGCTGCTGTCACACCAGTCAGGCTGCAGGAGACATTTCTATAAACCAACTGGATGTCATTTCTAAAGGCCCAGAGGACAAGATCAGCCCTGCTAAGTCTTGGAGAGACCAAGGAATTGGCATTACCCTCTGATGGGACACCATGACAGCACCCCCTCTTCAAACAACAGTATTTCAACTGGGGTCATACATTAACTCCTATTGATCGTCTAGTAACTCAAAGTATCATTTGCCAGAGATGCAATTTGTGGCATGACACGTGACATTTATGCTACTGCTATGTCGTCTGTTATCCAGCCAGCACAAGCCCCCCCCCAAATAAGTACTGTGATTTTGCAAAAGCGTGCATTTACTTTAAACCCATGGTTGTTGGAGAGTAATCAAATCAAACTGAACTTTCCTACAAATCAGAGTCAAAATAATTCAAAATTTACTTCACTTTTAGAATTACAAAGAATTTCGGTTGGACAAAACGGGCAGATGACATGCTCGAACTACAACAAAAAATGATTAGGTTGGTAAGTACACATGCTCACTGTAGGCTTATATGTGTCATGAGCCGTGGCATTTGCCTTTTACACAGTGCAGTTTGGACGCAGAAGTTTTTTTCAGTGCTACTGATAACGGTAGCATGGATGCAGATCTTTTTCTTGAGAGACCCCTGTAAAAAATTTTTTAAAGCATTTGTGCAGACGTGGCCTCAGTTTTAGTCAGTCATTGTCATGTTGCTGTGTGCTTTTGCTACTTTGTTACTTTCCCAGTCCTGCTCTCTGAGTCGCCCTGTTCCCTAATGGGTTTTTTTGTAGCTTGTTTTCCTGACTCCTTGGGGTCTTTATTTTTTTTTGTATCATTCCCAGTGTTGTAGTCGTAAAATAAACCCTTTTTTTGTTGCGGAGCCAGCAGTAGTGACGGGCTGATGAAGCTTTCCGGCGTTCCCCATAAACTGCCAGAACGTGCTTCAAGTCTTCAAACCTTTTTTCTTTCACCCCAAGCATAGAGAGACCCCTAGTGGGTTTCAGCAATGCTACGCACTATCTGAGAATGAAGTCTACACGTGTTTGCATAGAATGAATGATGCAGCTGGTACGACAGCAGGGTCTGCGTTATGATAAATATTTAAATATAATCTTATGATATGCAAATACTATGCTTCTTTCAGTTTACTTGTATTTTCAGTCATTACGTACGCACAATAAAATATTGTGATAGGTCTGGGATAAACTCATTAATGTTTGTTAAATCATTGCCAGTTAGGTGGCTGCCGGACGTGTGACCATTTTCACTTGTTGGGGTTGAGAGGGGAGTTTAAACAGGGGAGATGGGGGGGTAATGAGGTGCTAACGCCTTGGGTGTAGCTTGACGGTCTTATGGGGGCAATAAAGATATTTAACACACTGAGAATGTGTTATTGCCGTATGACAGATGTTGGAAGCAATGATAAACATCTCGACTTTATAAGGCATGATAAATGGGCTCCTGATTTCACATCTCTGCTCACATCACTAAACTTTCCCTGGGCTGCTGGTTCTCCTAAGATTCCTTGCACCGATTGTTCTTTCATTGACCCTGTTTGCACGGCTGATATTACGCAACATGCAAGTTAATGAACAGGCAGTCAGAGGCAGCCTGAGGCAGACGTGCTCTGATCCAGGTGATGGCAGAAAAAAACAGACCAATTCCTGCTGTCACACCAGTCAGGCTGCAGGAGACATTTCTATAAACCGACCGGATGTCATTTCTAAAGGCCCAGAGGACAAGATCAGCCCTGCTAAGTCTTGGAGAGACCAAGGAATTGGCATTACCCTCTGATGGGACACCATCACACAGCTGTTCGGAACGCATCTCATTCGTAAGAAGAGGAGTGTCTGTATATATTTATAATTACTGCCTTGGTCCCCCTCAATGTTGACTCCATGGCTAGTCTTGTAGTTATCGTTTGACAACTCAAGAGTGTCATTTGTTAGAGATCTAGTTTGTTGCATGACAAGTGATATTCGAGCTATTGCAGTCTTTTCCTCTTGAGTCATCCAGCCAGCACCAGCCTCCCCAGTAATAAAACCCAGCAACAATCAGCATCCCGATCCATTCAGCAACCCCCAAACCCAGGAAAAATCAGCACCAGGAATTTGTAGACGAGGACAGGGTCTCACTGAGGGTTTGACATCTGAGGAATAGATTATTCAGCACTGACGACCCCTCCCACCACCAACATAAGTAGACAAAACAGCAGCAGTAAGCCATCAGACAGGCACTCATAATGGGACTTTCCCATCATGCACCAGGCACAGCGACCCTGGAAAAGGCCACACCCAGACAGCAAGGGCAAGGTAGATAACAGGTACTGAAAAAGCTGTTTATTGGTTGATTTTGTTCAAGTAAAATATTAAGACAAGCTGTGTACATAAAACAGAAAAGTTTGGTCCCTTAAAGCACATGAAGTTTTACCCAAACATGCACTCACACAGACAGACAGATAGACAGACACGCGGCGCCCCCCCCCCCCCCACCCCCCCACACACCCCAATCCCCCCCCACTTCCCCCACCCCCCACCGACAACCACCCCACCCCCCCTCCAACTCCCCGGGGGCGGGCCATGACTTTAACTGGCCTCATCAGGGCTGCCCTTTGTCAC
>JAODJX010000047.1:13666568-13676842 GCA_026776945.1 Isichthys henryi
GATGGGTAGAGGTTAAGGGTGTCATGATTGGGATTAGGGTTTTTCCCATAGAAATGAATGGACGGTCCCCATTTAGATAGGTAGACCAACTTGTGTGCGTTTGTGGTGCAGTTTCACGTCCCAGGGTGGGTATCTCGGCTACTTTCATTGTTCTCTACCGCCTGTGACTGAGTATTTAATTCTAAAATGTCCAGTCCTCCAGTAAAACTCGCCCCTCCAAGCAGCCCATACCGCTGTCGCTGGGTTGGCCCGGATTGCCATGCTCCTCAGCACCGGGCTCGAACGCCCTCGATCCCGAGTTCTGCCTCCGCGCCGTCCCGAGACTCTCTCTGCAGGGCTGTGACACAACAGGCGTCTCCAGGTGGTTCTTCTTGCTCTCCTCCTTCCTGTGGCTGGACTCTTTGTGCGGGGACTTCCTGTGGCGAGCGGGGCTGTCTGGGCAAGGAGGCGGAGCCTGGGCGGGGGCCTCCTCATCGGAGCCGTCCACGGAGATGAGCCCCTCGCTGTCTGAGAAGGGCTCTGCGTCCGAGTCTTCCTCAGAGCGCGAGTCCGGCCGAGTCTGCTGGGACTCATAGTGGGTCTCCTCCAGTGAGGCTCGAATGGCGGCTTCCAGCTGACTGTCCTCGCTGGCGTCGATCAGACTCTCCTGGGGGGTGGGGCCAAGTACAGGTAAGAGGCACAGAAGAGCGACAGGAAGGAAGAAGGCAAGAGAGGCAGGTCTGCTTACAGAGCGCGCGCGTTTGGCAGGAGGGGGGTGACTGGACAGGCCGTCGAGCTGCCCGTGCTCTGTCAGAAATCCCGTCACCTGCTCCAGGAAGGACGGCACATCTAGATGGTTCCACTCCACCATCTTCTGTCCTGGGGTGAAAAAGCAGGAGGCGTGAAGATTTCGGAGCTGACAGCTACCTGGGCTTAGTGGTCAGCAAGGAGTAAGTATCACCTGTGCGGGGGTCCAGGATGGAGATGTAAGGGAACTTGTTCAGCTTGTAGAACTGGATGTAGCGCTGGCCCTCCTCGCTGTCGTGGTATACCTGAACGCAAGTGTCACACAAGCGGTGTAAACCTCTGGTCCTGAGGGCGTGGGGTTGTACGACATTTATGGGGACAGTCCCATCCTGGCGCAGTACCTGCCAGAACACAAAGTGCTCTCTGATGATGGTCTTGACGGCATCATTGCTCCACACATCCCTGTTCAGGCACTGACAAGCAAAATCCTGCACATTCTGGATGTTGATCATCAGCCACTTGTTCTCCAGCTGTCCACAGTCCTTGGCCTGCAGCAGACAACAGAAGCTAAGAGACAACCCCTGTGTACAGCAGTGTAGTGTCCATCTACAGTATTGTGCAGAAGTCTTAGGCAGTCAAAGAAAATCACGTTTAGTTGATCTTCATATTGGTGCAAAGAATGTTATAATGTCAGTCCAAGTGTGTCAGCTTAGCCAATTGAGAAGCTCTCTTAAATCCATCCATCCATTTTCCAAACCGCTTATCCTACTGGGTCGCAGAGGGTCCGGAGCCTATCCTGGAAGCAATGGGCATGTAGCAGGGAACAACCCAGGACGGGGGGCCAGCCCATCGCAGGGCGCACACGCACATGTTCACCTACGGGCAATTTAACAACTCCAATTAGCCTCAGCATGTTTTTGGACTGTAGGGGGAAACCCCACGACGACATGGGGAGAACATGCAAACCCCACACACACGTAACCCAGGCGGAGAATCGAACCCGCGTCCCAGAGGTGTGAGGCAACAGTGCTAACCACTGCACCACCATGTGGCCCCCGCTCTCTTAAATCACTCCAGTATTTGCAGCAAACGTCAAATACTCCCATGCATTTTTGGAATTCCAGCACTTAACTCATAAAGTTATTTAACAAATTATGTTAATAGATTAATTGTACTGGTGGTGAAATGTAACAAACACATGGAATGGCTGAGGTGCCATGGGAACTGAAACGGTGCTCATCTCGCCATCCAACAAGACATGACTGATTTTTTGGAGAACAGAAGAAATTCTTGTTTGTTTTTTTATATAAATATACTGGAAATATAAACTTACTACTCAGATAAACTTTTTCTTTGACAGCTTAAAGCTTTCGCACAGTACTGTACATCTTAGACGGGGAAAAAAGAAATCTCAGTTGTTGGTTGTTAAAATGCAGCACAAATCAATAACAAAAACACAAAAATTAACTTTTAAAAGCATTTTCTTATGCAAATCTTTTCAATAGGAGTTGAGGAGAGAGAGGTAGGCTAGGTGTGCATGTGTAGTGCAGCTCGATAATGGTAAACGGCGAGATCGGCTGACGTGAAACAATTGGAATAAAGCATAATTCTCAGTTGATCCTCGTTAAAATACACCACAGATGTATAACAAAAAAAATACAAATATTAAGTTTTAAAAGCATTTTCTTATGTACAAATAGCTGTACTACATGTACGTGTTTTACATAGGAGTTGGGGGTTGGAGTGCCATCAGCTGGATGCCTACGCTAACTTGCGAGTTTAGGATTTGCGAACCTGCTCTTGGAAGAAAGCTGGTTCAAATCTTGGGGACTTTCTGTTTACGGTACGTTGTATAGTGTACAGTTTGTACTATATTCTGTATATAACATGTATGGTAATTACCGTGTAGCACACACTATGCAGTATACAGCAACACTAAGTAGGATCTCACCGTCTCAAAGCTGCCCTTGTGCATTAGCTCAATGGGAGGCCTAAACAGATCGGCCAGCGTGCTGAGCTTCTTATCCACTGTGCTGCCATTCCTCAGCTCCTGCTCCTGTCGGACTGACACCATTGCAAGGGTCACAAAGCCATCAGCTAGCGTCCGTACGGGGCCCCACCCCAAGGACATGACATGAGGTTGGCAAACCCGCAAGCAGGTCTACAGCCTTACTGGTCTCTGTCTGGAAGTCTCTGAAGCCGTCAAAGATGGATCTGGCTGGCCGTCGTCTTTTTGGCACTGCCGGAGACAGAGCGAGCATGAAGACAGCCTGGTGAGCCTTGGCCTCCCAGTCAAGACCGTCAAGACTATGATGGCAAAAACCGTACCTCCATACAGTGGCTCTGGTTCCACCAGGATGTCCTGCTTCTGTGGTATAGGGGCTCGCACCTCCTCCCTGTGGGGAGAAAGTGATAAGCCCAAGGCCTAAAAAAAAAAAAAAACACCTATGGCACACACCATACATGACATAAGCTATGCACACCTAGCAGTTCAATACTCACTCTGTAGGGGGCGCTCTGCTGCTGGAGGCCACTGCAGAACTGGAGCTGGTGCTAGGCTCTTCAACCATACCCCCTCCATCCAGAAACATAGTGACAGCCATCTCCAGGTTATTGTCACAAGCCTCTAGCATGTGTTTCCCAACACTCTCAGTCGCACCTGTGGATGTGCCACTGTCACACAGAGACTACGCGTACACACTAACATTTCAGCTAAGTACTGGCAGGTTAACGCAGCAAATAAAGGATAGCGTGTAAACGGGTCCAAAATGTTCAGAAACGAGACAATTTTTTTTTTTTAGGGAAATAAAGGATACTTTTTACTCAACTGCCAAGATACACCTTGTTATTTCTTTCAAAAACTGTGCCATTGGTTTTTCAACGATTCTAGCAAAAGTACTGGTCAATTTTACCCTCAATTTCTTCATAGAATCCCACTAAACTGGATACCAAAAAAAAAACCTTGAAAAACAAAGCTTTTCAGGAGATCTGCAGGAAAACCCCACAATCACCTGCGGAGACCCGCTGTGGAAATGAAATTGAGGTCCACACTATCAGGTTAGGGGGTACCACGTTAGCCATGTCTCAAAAAAGTTAAACGTAATGACTCGTCTTTTTTGTTTCTTTACTTGGTACCAAAATAAAACATTTTGACTTATTAAATCTAACCTAATCCAAGATCCCATTTTCACACGTCTTTTGAACGTCTAAAAATTATTTTCAAAATTAATATCAACGTTCTAAGGAACAATTTCTCTATGGGTCTTAGAAACGTCTAATGTATTTCTCCAAAAGAGAGCATATTATCTTCGTAAATATCACCGCCTATTCCTAAAATAGGAAACAGGGGCCCAGATTGGCAAAATGGTCAATATTTAATAGGTTTCATGACAGGGGGAGTCACCGAAGCGGTTTAAAACGTGAAAGTTTATTACGGCTGGTTAAAGCGCAACATATGAGCGCACACATTGCGCATGCGCGAAAGATGGCGACCCGTAAATTAATCAACAGGCGCTTCATGCAGTTCTGATAAACGCACCAGACGTGTACATTTCTAAAGTCAGCAATGCTTATGAGGGTTCGACACCTAAGAACTAGTAAAGGAACAAACACAGTAAGAGAGAAACAGACAGTTCAATGGTCAACTGGCAGACCAAAATGATGTAAGGCACCACAACTACCTCAACATCCCTCTCCTGCGCCCGATGCGTTTCTTTTAATTAAGCAATATCCCTGCTTCATAAGTTTATCTGGCGAGCAGCAAGTTTTGCCGGGCTGCCTGTTGACACTTCTACTACTGTGGCTACATCATCTGAAAAACGTGTTAGAGATGCCGGTGGAGCCAGCATTCGTCGTGGGTTGAGCTGCTTGAAGCCCAGCTGTCCCGGGTTAGGAAGAGCCTGGCCAGCTCCGTTACAGGAAAAGCAGCCCAAGCCTGTGTCTATAATGTGCAAATAACACCAAGCGCTGTACCGGCCTGTCAAAAAGTAACTTTATGCACGACCCCATACAGCTTTCCTCCAATATTACTCCATTTTTGACCATTTTTCCTCGCTGAAATGGGCAATATGAGATGTCGGTGGCCACGCACGGCTGCCCATCTCTTCCTTTCGTTGTAGGCTTTTCTCCTGCTGACAGAGGGGGCAGTAGTTTCTAATGCCCCTTCAGTCCTGACTACGCAGTTTTCCTTACTTATTTCGCGGGCTCATTGTTTTGACAGCAATTTATATGAAGTAAAATTGAAATAAGTGTGAACAAAACGTGTTTACCCGTTATGGCTGTAAATTGCTGTATTAACCCGTTCAGCCCCAGAGCTGATGTATCCCCGATCGCCGCCATCTTACCGCCGCCGACAACAACACGGCTGTGCGCCTGCGCACCTAACTACGATAGCAGCGACATCATCCGTCATAGGATGCCTCGTAGTATTATGGGTGTTGTATTTCCTCCGCTGGACTGCTTTTCTCCCCAGACTTTATTTAATTTTAAAAACGTAAGTGCTTAAGAGATCTGCCCCGCTTACCGTTGAAAAGATTATCAAACATCCATCTAATTCTTTATAAATTTCTCCATGTGTTTTTTTTTTGAGAAGGTGAAAAACACAGCGCCATCTACCGTTGTGAGACTTCCATAAGATTTACACTGGATCCTCTCTTTGCACATACATACAACATGCAGTTTATATCATCTCAACTAAATTTGCAAAGTAAACATTCAACATAAAAGGTAATCAAAGATATAACAACGACTTTCTGGCCTCGGTGTACAGATAGTTAATAGATGGTTTTGAGCAAAATACAACAAAATCAGGTAAAACATAATAATTTTTTACCCAATTTTATTTTATATTTTATGATACATTCAGTTTAAAACAGTCAACCAAGCACTTGAAAAACATTAAGCAAAAAAGCAATTGACTTCTGAAGACCCTCTTGACTATTTATGAAACATTAGCAGTGTGTGACTTGCCTCAGGGACAGAGCCTAGTACTCTGAGCAATCTCCCTTGAAGCAGACTGATGTGGGCTGATGCGGGCCTCTGCCCCCTCCCTAGCACCCCCACAGCCTCAACCAGAGCACCAGAGAAATGCAACCATACCAGACAACATGCTAGTGCAAGACCAACCAACACAGCCTAAATGGAAACAAATGCAGTCTGCATGGAAGGAAATCGTTCTTGCATGTTTGTTCTTTAAAAACACTAGAGATTTTTTTTTTTTAAAAAGGAAAACCTTACTGTGAAGGATTTGCCCCCCAAAATTATGGGACCTGTCAGAGATCCTGCAATAATCTTTGTTTGGTTAGTCAGATTCCCTCACAATTGAAAAGACAAGAAGGGGAGAATCTGTGTGCCTGACAAGGGCTGCAGATGGTTGTAAGGAACAGGGGTCACAAGTTAAAGATTAGGGTGTGTCACTTGCCTTAGTCTCAGACTGAGAACCACAAGGTGCTGCTCTTCTATTGCTGTTAGACTGTTACAAAACTCCCAGAATGCATTGCTTCCTGTAAGAGGCTATAGTCGTCTGCATGTAATGAGGGTGTGGGACAGTGACATGCACAAACCGAACCATCAAGCTCTTGGGAGATTATTCACACCTTCCAGCAAGAGTCCACATAACTGTGACTTCATTGGTATAGGTAGAATAACTGTACATGTACAAATGTATGCATGACTGTGTATTTGCACCTATACGTGTGCAAGAGTGAGACTGATGATGAGATGGCCAGGGTCTTGTGGGTAAATCACAGGCAGGACCAATCAGAAGCGGATGAAAGTTGCATCGATCTGCCGCACACTGGGCAGTGCCAGCATGATCTTGCGGCGGTACTGTGGGTCCTTCTGAAGGGGGTTCCTCTCCAGATACACCGTCTCCAGGTGTTTGGCATTTTGCAGCTCGTCAAGGTCAGCCCAGTTCTCTATCTGGTTATCGTTCATCTGGGACAGACCCGGAGAGCAACTATTACTCCAAAAGCACACGGAAATAACAATTCTTTACAATTTTCTGCAAGAATCCTATTATGCAATTAAGTTTATTTAGTTCTCTCATTCCCTCCCACTCTCCCTGCTCTTCATGCATTCCTCACCCAGAACTCCTGGAGCTCTGTCAGATGACTGATGTTCTCGATCTTCTTGATGCGATTGGCAGCGATGTCCAGAGTTGTCAGCTTTTTCTACCAGAAACCGTGCGACCAGACCAAGAAGGCAGAACGTGAATAGACAAGGGAAGAACTGCACTGCTTTTTGCCAATACTACTTCGCAATAAATTCCCCAACTCCTTCAGAGACTTCAGAGACATATGCGGAAGCCGGAACCTTTAAAGCACTCCCTAACCGTACTCACCTTTAAATTATCTTAGCGACAATAAATATCCAACACGGTATTAAGTAATAACAACAAAAGATGACAGACATTGCAGTAGATGAAATATCTCATGCTCTAAACCAGGGGATCTCAACGTCTCGACCATGGTCTAGATGCGGACCGAACTGCAAGTTAATCTGGACCCAGCCAATAATACGTCTTATGAATCATTATAGTTAACATAAAAAAGGCTTAACGTGCTTTGAAGCAGAAAAATACAGCGTAGAACAACCAAACTTCCCACGTACATAACTCGTCATAATCCCCTATCGAAACGATCATTGAGCATTAAACCAGTCTACGTCAAGGTCCCGCTATTGTTATATAATGACGTCTAATAGCGAAAGCTATTGCTAATTCATGAAATTGTGTTTTTGTTATTGAAAACTGTTCCGGACCTCCGACTTTGAACATGAATCTGATCAGGACCATTGATCATAAAGTTTGAGAACCCCTGTTCTAAGTCATTCGCTGTACTGCCCCACGTTACATACGGTCTGCAGCCCTGTATGTATAAACTTTGCAGGAATATTATTTACGCTGGGGTGCCAGGTATGGTGTGTATGAGGTGCGGACAGGTGAACATTGTGCAGACTCACATTGGATTCCAGGCCTTCAAGAACCTCAATGCCATTATGACTCAGGTAGAGCTCCTTCAGGTTCACCAGGCTCCCCAAACCTTCTATTTTGGTTATGCGGTTACTCTGAAGGATATAGCAGCACACAAGGTTACAGACACACAAACAAACACATGCACACACCCAACACACATGCATGCATGTCTGGGATGTACCTGAATACTGAGGACACTCAGGTTATGTAATCCTTCAAGGTTCTGCAGCTGAGTGATCTTATTGGTGCCCAGAAACAGGCTGGTCAGCGAGGAGAGAGCGTCCAGGTTTTCAATCACCTGAAGAGGATACATCACATCACAACACTCTATCAGCGTCATTGGTGCGTGTTGAGAAGAACTCCTCTTAACTTAAGAGAGGATGGGTATTGGCATTAGCTACACATGAGAGAACCCTCACCCGGATACGGTTTGAGCCCAGTTCTAGCATCTCCAGGCTGGTCAGATGGTCCAAATTTTCAATACGGCTTATTTTGTTGTGCAGTAGGAAGAGCTTCTTCAGGCCTGCGAGCCGATCTAGAGTCTCCACTTTACGAAGAATGTTGAAGGAAACATCCAGAACCCTGGAGGTCAATAAAGACACAGCTCTGTGAACACTGTATGGAACCCCACCTATGTATACAGCACACACTGCAAACTACTGGACATCGAACAGTGTGCATGGATGTAGGAGGACAAGAAAACTCACTGCAACTGGGTCAGGGTCTCCAAGTTCTCCAGACGCCGGATCTGGTTATCATAGAGGTCCAGCTCTCGGAGCGAGACCAGACTATCCAGACTTTCAATACGTTTAATGAGGTTCTGTCTCAGCGACAGCGTCTACCAGAAGAAAAAAAACGAGATAACCCAGAAAAATCACACATGCTTCAAGGAGGCCAAAGCCAGGACGGATCTGAGGATGAAGACTCTCCCCAAACATACACCCTGACCTCAACCACAAACACACAGACCTTTGCCTTCTGTAAGACCTCCAGCCCCTCAATCTTCCCAATACGACAGTGAACCAGATCCACATCCTGGACGGAGACATAAAGATAGGACAGTGAAGCACTAAGACTTGACTCTGACCATACACTACATTATACTTCAGGAATATCCAAAAAATAAACGATGAAAACGAACAAAACATCCCCTCTTGGTATGAAACTTCACCTCTTCCTCTGGGTCCAGTGTTATGGTGTCCATGTCGACTGGGGACTCCTCCTTCTCTGAAGATGGCACAGGTGGTCATTTCCATAAGAAGGGAGTGGGGAGAGAAGGACCAGGCTGGATTAAAACATCATGCATTGCTGTGTTTCCCGCATGAGATCCCAATACCAGTGAGATCATCATCTCACCTGACAAGGGCGGCTGCTGGGGTTCCAGCTCCCCATTCAGGCTCCTTCGCTTAACCTCATCATCTCCAGACTCCTCCGACTCACCCTTCCTGTCCACTGAAAACAGAGCAGGTGGTGTTATTGAGAAGCAGCAGCAGCATCATCTACACCTTGTAGTTTCCGGGCGTTCTATACAGAGGCTAGGCAAAAGGTTTTGCATCGCTTTCCACAATACTGCAGTGCTGATCTAAATGTCATTGTCTAGGGGATACGGACAGGAGAACTACAACTCAGCTCGCAAACTGCACGCCATCTATCCCATTGTATTCGTAAAGTACGCAGGGAGAAGACACATGTCGTCATTTTTCTGCATTAATACAAAATATCACTAACATCCCACGGATCACGCGGTCTAATTCAGCCTAACTTAACGATTCCCATCAACAACCACGTACATCAATCTTTCATCAACCGGGCGGGTTTGACTCGCACACAAATATAATCGAAGTAACAAACTCAGCCAGCTTAATGGCAAACAGAAATATGACGCAGTAGAAACAGGCAAATATCCACCCGAAATGTACAGGCATCTACAGCCGGATTGATCGTGCAGTAGCAGGTGTGGTTCGTCGTTTTGTAAGATAGCATGACGTGCCTGTCAAATGCACTTCTTTGACTTGAAACGTGATTGAACAGCATGCCATAATGTTAACGTTAAAGATGCCCGAACGCGAGCTTGATGGAGCACAGCACCCAGCAGCGGAGCCAGCGCTTTCCATGTAAATGAAGCTTATGCACAGGGCTGCATGACTAAGCGTCATTTAGGCTAATTCAGAACACGGCCCACGCCCAGGGAAATAAACACAGCCAAAGAACCGAAGCCCACCGTCATAGCCAAACTGCTGCAGCAGCACAGCAAAGCAGTACAATCTCACCTTCCATTGCTTGTGGCTCGCCTACGGACATAGAAGCCATCTTCCTTGGAGAACCCGCCTACATGTTATTGACAGTTTCGTCGGCCAATAGAAAAGCGGGGCCGCGCTGCGTCACGGGGCTCTGTGACGGCGAATCTGTAGACGAGTTCCCGAATTCGTTCGAAGTAGGGCCTCTTCATAAATAGGAATACGCCATTGAATATTTTGCGGAATATTGAAAAATATGTCGGGGCGGCATGGTGGTGCAGTGGTTAGCACTGTTGCCTTACACCTCTGGGACCCGGGTTCAAGTCTCCGCCTGGGTC
>JAODJX010000047.1:13690289-13716213 GCA_026776945.1 Isichthys henryi
TATAACGTGACTCGCCTATGAAACCTCCCCACCCAGGGAGCCTGCTCATGCCGCCTCTGCAGTGGGGGGCTTGTCTCCCCCACCAGCCTCCACCCTTCTTCCAGGGGACATTTCCAGGAGCTCGCCCCCCTCCTCCCTCTATCCCAATTGGGTCCCACAACCAGTTTGTCCCAATGCAGGTAGGAATCTGGGTCAGCTGTGGGTTCAGAGAAGTTACTGTTGGTGTGTGAACGCCTGGGTAGCTGTGCCCTGTCTTGGTATTGCATAGCCTGGAAAATTCGTGCTTGGGTGCCATCCTTGTGAATGATGATAGCGGAATATCTCACGGGGGCATGGCTGGCTAACTGAGCTGCTCGCTCCTCACACCGTCTGCTTCTTACACAGGTGACAAAGAATCGTGTGTCATATCGAAAAGCCCAGGAGACAAGAGATTTTTTCTGCCCTTCGTACATGGGGGGGCGGGGCATGGCACCCCCTTTCCCATCCCAAGCTGAAGCGGGTGATGTACTGCCTTCGAACAACCACCGAGCTCCTCCGGAGCCCTCGCCGAAAGATGTGCCCAGGGCGCCGAGGACGCCGAGGCAGAGCGCTACCCACCACACCCCCGGCTCCGCCTCCAAGAGGAAACCCAGGAAGCTGGCAGTGAACTTTGATGCTGCAAAGGTTTCTGAATAAGAAGCCCCCTCCACGATGGGTTGCTCTTTTAAAAAGTATTTTAGTTTCACCAGATGCGCAACGGGACAAAGAAGAGTTCGCAGGACCTTGTTTGTCTCCGGTTTCTATCATGAGAGCTGTTTTCGGAGACAGCCTGGTCCACCTGGAGGTTCATTTTATTAACCAACTTCCACTTCATCTAAACTTCACCTGCTTTGTGTTCCCGTTGGCATGACGACCTGATTTTTATTTGTTCTTAATCCACACATTTCTAAGGCAGCAAAAAACAAAAGTTTTGTATCGGTGCACATTTTACTCTTTTTACTAATATGTTTGGGTGCGTGTCTCCCCGTTTTTGCTGCTCTGAAATTGCTTTTTGCCCTCCAGTGCTGATTGCTGTTCTGTGCTGGGGTCCTGAGTATAATTCGGTAATTGGGGGAGGACCTGCATCTTTTCTATCTCCTGCCATTTGATCTTTCAGTAGGCGCTCTGTGTGATAAAAATATAAATTAAAATCCCCTCCCCCCACCATCAGATAATGCAGTTTAGCCACGTTAATTGTCCTGGCAGCTATCAACACACAGAGGCATGCTTTTGTTGGTCAGCTGGATTTCAAACTTGTATGCTGCTTCGCGTCACTTGCTTTAACAATTAATTTGTTCATTTCTGATCAACTGGCAGGAGAAAAAAATACTTTTAAAGACACAATTATGTTTTAAAGTATTAATGAAATGTATCAGTGCACCATTTCGTTTCCCTTTAATCTGAATCGTTTATCAATGGAAAATACGTTTTGTATCCTTTCATGTTGCTGAAAATAAAGTCTTGCCATCCCGCTATGTATGTGTACGTTTTATGATGTTCTAAGAGTCGTTCCCGTGACTCATTTGAAAATCGGCGTTACCGTGAGATTCAGCAGCTAACGTGTTCATCCCCTCGGCGCTTGCCGTACAAAGCAAATTACTCTTAGTTCGCGGGATTTTCATTGTTGCCCTTAGTGAATCGAACGTTATGTAACTTTGTTTTCGTTGATGCTTTGTGTTCATTTCTCTTAAGTAATTTTTATATTAGACAAACCTCGTTTACACTGTTAATCACTGTACGGTGTTGACATGACAAGATATGATGTTGATGATAATGATGAAGTAGAAATATGCTACTGAATCGGGCTGTCTGTCCGTGTGTGTGGGAGGGTTATACAGCATTCAGAGTAAAGTCCCGTCGAACTGGCGGCTGTTAGCAGCAAAGCTAACTGGACCGCTGCCCGTTACGTTGGCATTCAGTCCGATCGGCCCCCGTGTTAATCGGTACCATGCGTCGTCTTTTTAATCATTAATCGGAACCATCGATCTCGTGATAAATGAACAAGTCACTTGGCCTTTGCTTCCAGTTAGTGTAACCCCACCCCATGGAGGCGCTGCGTCTCATCGCCGAGGCCAGCTTGCCCAACCGGTCTTTGAATACGGATACGCCGCCGTGTCGGTAGGCAGCGGGCCGTCCCGGTTCGATTTGCAGCGATGCCCCCGCGGCGGAGCTACATCGTGTCGGTGGACGTGGGCAGCACTTCGATCAGAAGTCACGTCTATGACGGGCAAGGCCGGGTGCGGGGATCCTGCCGAGCCGAGGTGAGCCCGGGCTGTCACTCTTATTCACCCTCTAACTTTCTAACTATATAACTTTGTTTATAGGCCCTTTATATCGCTGCTGTACATTAACTCTTTCGTCAACTGTATTTTTACCTTTTAACTCTTTATTCGGACTTCCGGGCGACACTCCGCAGCTGTCGCCGTTGTACCCGGAGCCCGGCCGGGTCGAGCTCGATCCCGAAGCGCTGTGGCGGTGTTTCGTGGATGTAGTGAAAGGAGCCATTCGCGGTGGGTCCCAATCCTCCGGTACCTCCGGGGGAATTTCACGGGCTGCTTTCTTTCTCTTTCTCTTTGTCTTTCTCACGATTGACGGGCTTTCTGTCCTTCCACCTGACCAGACTCTGGTGTGCAGATGAGCCATGTGGCAGCCCTGGGCATCTCCACACAGAGAGCAACTTTTACTACCTGGGACAGGTGAGTCCTCGGTGGCCGGGCCCCGGGGGTGGATGAGATCCACCTGGAGTTGCTCAAGGCTCTGGATGTTAAGGGGTTGTCTTGGTTGACACACATCTGCAGCATCGTGTGGACATCGGGGGCGGTGCCTCTGGATTGGCAGACCGGGGGTGGTGGTCCCCCTCTTCAAGAAGGGGGAATGGAGGGTATGTTCCAACTATAGGGGGATCACACTCCTCAGCCCCCCTGGTAAGGTGTTTTCAGGGGTGCTAGAGAGGAGGGTCCATCGGATAGTTCAACCTCGGATTCAGGAGGAGCAGTGTGGTTTTTCCCCCTGGCCGTGGAACAGTGGACCAGCTCTATACTCTCGGCAGGGTCCTGGTGGGTGTGTGGGAGTTCGCCCAACCAGTCTACATGTGCTTTGTGGACTTGGAGAAGGCATTCGACCGTGTCCCTTGGGGAGTCCTGTGGGGAGTGCTCCGGGAGTATGGGGTGCTGGGCTACCTTATAAGGGCTGTTTGGTCCCTGTACGACCGGTGCCAGAGCTTGGTCCGCATTGTCGGCAGTAAGTTGGACTCGTTTCCGGTGAGGGTTGGACTGCACCAGGGCGGTCCTTTGTCACCGATCCTGTTCATAACTTTTATGGACAGAATTTCTAGGCGCAGCCAGGGCATTCAGGGTGTCCGGTTTGGTGACCTCAGGATTAGGTCTCTGCTTTTTGCAGATGATGTGGTTCTGTTGGCCTCGGCTCTCACTGGAGCAATTCACATCTGAGTGTGAAGCAGCTGGGATGAAAATCAGCACCTCCAAATCCGAGACCATGGTCCTCAGCTGGGAAAGGGTAGAGTGCTCTCTCCGGGTCGGGGAGGAGGTCCTTCTCCAAGTGGAGGAGTTTAAGTATCTTGGGGTCTTGTTCATGAGTGAGGGAAGGATGGAGTGGGAGATCGACAGGCAGGTCAGTGCGGCGTCAGCAGTGATGCGGGCGCTGCATCGGTCTGTCATGGTGAAGAAGGAGCTGAGCCAAAAGGAAAAGCTCTCAATTTACCAGTTGATCTACATTCCTACCCTTACCTTTGTTCATGAGCCGTGGGTAGTGACTGAAAAAACGAGATTGCGAGTACAAGCAGCCGAAATTAGTTTCCTCTGCAGGCAGGCTGGGCTCTCCCTTAGAGATAGGGTGAGGAGCTCGGTCATTCTGGAGGGACTCAGTAGAGCCGCTGCCCTTCCGCATTGAGAGGAGCCAGATGAGATGGCTCGGGCATCTGCTTAGGATGCCTCCTGGACACCTCCCTGGTGAGGTGTTCTGGGCATGTCCCACTGGGAGGAGGCCCCAGGGAAGACCCAGGACACACTGGAGAGACTATGACTATGCCTGGGAACGCCTCGGGATTCCCCCAGAGGAGCTAGACGAATTGGCCGGGGAGAGGGAAGTCTGGGTTTCCCTGCTTAGACTGCTGCCCCCGCGACCCGACCCGGAAAAGCGGTAGATGATGGATGGATGTATGGATGAATGGATGGATGGATGGATGGGACAGGTGAGTGCTGGAGCACTTGCTGCAATTCCCTGCCTGCTATGTGATGCAGATACATTTTTACGCTGTGGTCTTAAATTCAGTATCTCTCTGAGCAGGGAGCCACACACTTTGGCCTAGTTTCCTTCTTGAAGCTTGTAGCTCCTAGACTGCAGATGATTGTGTTGAAGTCTCCTGTGATGCGCCCCCAGGTGGACAGGTGAGCCTTTCCACAACTTCATTAGCTGGCAGGACCTGCGTGCAGTGGAGCTTGTTCGGTCGTGGAACCAGTCCTGCACAATGAAGGTGCGTTCTCTGAGGCTTGAGTGAGGCGGGGGCTTCGGCTCACCTGGGCACGGGGCTCACCCGTTTGCTTTCTCTGTCCCCAGGCTGTCCATGGGGTGATGAAGGTACTGCATGTCCTGACCAGGCAGAAGCGCTTCCAGGCAGCCAGCCTCGTGGTCTTCACCACTCAGCACGTCTCCCTCCGGCTGGTCTGGGTGCTGCAGCACTATAGCCAGGTGTGCGTGCGTGACACCGTGCGTGACACCGTGTGTGACACCGTGCGTGACTCCGTGCGTGACTGTTGTTTTTGCTAAGGTGTGTAAAGCTGTACAGGAGAACCGGTGCTGCTTTGGGACCATTGATACTTGGCTGCTCTTCAAACTCACAAAAGGTAGGTGTGTGTGTATGTGTGTGCGTGTGTAAGTATTACATGACACCTCTGAGAAGAGGTGAAACCTGCTCATATACGTCAGCTTCTCCTTTGTAATCCAGGTGCGGTCCATGCAACAGACTACTCCAATGCAAGTTCGACAGGGATATTTGACTCATACCAGGTGGGCCTTTCTGTTTCTGGCCAGCACCCAGAATGCTTCACCAAATGGCCACAATGGCACAGTCGATAGCTTTCTGGGGAAGCTGTACCAGCCGCCTCGCTGCATCCTGATTGGTGTGCTCCCTGAGTATGAAGGGATGTGATTGGCTGAGGCCTGCCACTCTTGGCTTTGCCCTGCAGATGCGTTGGAGTAGTTTCTTGTGCTCTCTTGTGTCCCTGCCGCTGTCCATTTTACCCACCGTGCACGACACTGGGTGAGTGATCTGTCAGTGTTTCCAGCATGATGCATACATTTGCTGAAAAAGTGTAATGTGATTAATATAAAACGGTCGGCCTGTGGCGAGACGTGTAACTCAATCGGTTAGCAATCTGTGTTCGTGTCCGGATGGGTGTGAATTTAAGTCATGTGGTCTGCTGAGTAATTGTATTACGGTTGCACTCTCGAGCAATGCCCTTAACCCCTGCTATTCCAAGACCTTGCTCTGTGACTCTAGGCTTTTCTTACTTGCTTTCCGCTCAATTCATTAATTAGAAACATATCTTCTGCTTCCTTAAGTCATAACTTTGGCTCCACGGATCCCACCATCTTTGGCACGTCCCTGCCCATCATGTGTGTCGTGAGTATGTCGCGTGTGGAGCCTCAGAGTCCATCCCGCTGAGCCGTCTTCACGTTCCAACTCCCTGACGGCTGCGCTTGCTCTCTCCCCCCAGGTGGCGGACCAGCAGGCAGCCATGTTTGGAGAGTGCTGCTTTGACACGGGAGATGTGAAGATCACCATGGGAACTGGAACGTTCATCGACATCAACACGGGGAGCAAGCCGCACACCTCTGTGGCGGGTACGAGATGGGAGAATCCCGGTGGGGGGGGGGGTCCTTACCATTCACTTTGTTAAAGTACATGTATCTGTGTGTAGGGCTCTATCCCTTGGTGGGCTGGAAGATTGGGCCCGATGTGGTCTACGTGGCTGAAGGCAATGCAGCTGACACTGGGACAGCCATCAAGTGGGCACAGCGGCTGGGTGAGTGTGGCGGGGGGGGGGGGAGGGGGGCAGTCCTCAAACTGCGATTCTGCTGCCTTGATTCTTGACAGTACCTGTTGAACTTCAATTTGG
This sequence comes from Isichthys henryi, assembly GCA_026776945.1. Lineage (NCBI taxonomy): Eukaryota > Metazoa > Chordata > Actinopteri > Osteoglossiformes > Mormyridae > Isichthys > Isichthys henryi. Next base: position 13,696,445 of record JAODJX010000047.1, read on the forward strand.
CTGTTTCTATGCATTTGTATCCAAAATATGAATGAGAATAAACATGAATGAGATGCCTATTGCAAAAGTCTGTGTCTGTAAATTTGGTGTATCCTTATTTTTAATGACCCTGTTGGTTATTAGCTGTTAGTGATAGCAGACTGCTTCCTACTCCTGGAGACTCGTCAGTCATTGCTGGAGCCGCCGAGCTGTGCATTTAACAGGAAGTGATGTCATCACGTCACGTGTTCCCTCCACACACAGAGCTCTTTTCAGATGAGAAGGAAACGGAGATGATGGCAAACAGCGTGGAGGATTCAGACGGCGTGTGCTTTGTGCCGTCCTTCAGTGGCCTGCAGGTGTGTGCATGTGTATGCAACATGCATGGAGTGTTTATCTGCCGGTCGCCTTGTCCTGTTGCTCCTACTGCATTTGTGCATTAACTCCTTTACTTCCTTCTGCTAACCTGGCCAGCATTCTTGTAAGTCATTGGTTAGTCTACTTCTCAGCATTGACTGAAGCTGGGGTGTTTCCTGTTAATTCACTGCTTTCCTGTGTGTGTGTCTGTGTGTCTCCCAGGCTCCACTCAATGACCCCATGGCTTGTGCCTCCTTCATGGGTCTCAAACCTTCCAGCACCAAGAACCACCTTGTTCGAGCGATTCTGGAGTCCGTAGCGTTCAGGTGGGTAAAGTAGGCCGTGTTACCCGGAGGGCTGCCTCGCCGCAGCGATGCCTTGGTCACCAGTCACAACCCATGTCGCTCTTTCAGGAACAAGCAGCTCTATGACATCATGCTGCAGGAAACTCGGATCCCCATCACCAAGGTCAGGTAGGTAAAGGCCGGCTATGAGATCCACGGTTCGGAGGTTCCAGAGGCCGGGCTGCCTGTGACGTGTGTGTGTGTGTGCGTGCGACTGCAGGGCGGATGGGGGAGTCAGCACCAATGATTTCATCATGCAGATAACCGCCAACCTGCTGGGGAAGAAGGTGGAGCGCTCAAGTCATTTCGACATGTCCAGCCTCGGTGCGGCTTTCATCGCAGGGCTGGTAGTGGGTGAGATTTGGTTATATACATTCCTGGCAATGTTTTCCTATGTCTGATTTAGACATGGTCTTTGCTGTCCAATGACATCCACCTATGTCCACTTTAGAAGATGACTTTTTACTGTAGGTGTAATATGCGCGTTCCCCTCAGTCTACTGTTAACGTTCGACATCTTATTAATGCATGAACAAATGATTTAACTAGTACCTCCACTGGATGCCGAAAGGTGTCCAGTAAGTGTCCCCTTGTTTGAAAAAGGGTTAACTTCGGCTGCACAATTCTGGGTAAAATATGAATTATTAATTATTATTATAATTATTATTATCAGTGATGTGCTGATCTGATAGCAATGATCAGAATCGGAGTCAGTGCAGCCAGCCAGATCTAAAGCCTGATCTATTTCATTTCCCGCATCCACCCAGTTTGCATCAGTTCCACTGAGTCTAAGGTTCCGTCACACGCTGCAGTAAACCTGAGGCACGAGGCCTAAACCTACAAACTATATAGATGTCAGGCGTGGAGTAACATTATAAACTGGACACTCAAAGCAGCCAAACAGCTACCTGTAATGTTTGCAATGGCATCCTTCTCTGAAGAGGTAGCAACAGGTTGTCGTTTAATACAGCAAATCTAATTGGGCACTTCCAGAAGTTTAATAAGGAAGAATACTGCGAAGCTAGCTGGGTCACTCAAAAGACGAATGCACCAGATCAAAAATGAGGATTCACAAAAAAAATGAACCGGGACGCCTTTTATTATTGTTATACTGGAAGGATGGATCCCAGCTGGGGTTGGGCCAGTATCTGAATTTGCATTATCGATTATTGCCCCAAAAAATGTCTAGATCACTCATAATATCAAAACACGTGTTCCAAAACATGTTTGTATAGTCTGTTTCCATTTCCATTCACAAGCAATGCAAAGTTAATATATGTTTAAAATTCCCTTAGAACAATTTCCAGTATTTAGTTTCTATGTGGCAGGGGCAGAGATACTGAACAGAAACGCGGGTCTAGTGCATGAGCAGGAAATATTGCCCAAATAAATAGTGTACCGACAGTGGTTAGTATTGTATAACGAAAGTAAACGATGTCTAACAGAAATTCCAGAGCGTAATAATAGCAATAACCATCATAGCTGTTTGTATGTTTTAGTACACACTCATTAATTAAATATATAGGCAAACCGCTATCGCTGTATGGGAGAGGAACTTAAACAGTAACCAGTTTACGCATTTTTAGCGAGAAACGCAGGCATGTTTATTTGGGTAGGATTTCGCTGTGCGCGCAGTGGACATGCAGTGTACGTCATCATTTTGGCGGCTTTTTTTTAATCACAGAGCTGCAGGAGAAAAGGAAATTTTTTGCGTGTTTGTTGTTTGAACCGATAGCGCAGTTTGACCCTTTGTAAATATTAGCTGTTACTAGCAATGAAAAGTCTTTACCCATTTTTTTTTCGACTATATCGATATAGTTGGAAAACAATCAGTGAGGGTAAAAAATTCTATTCATCCGTAATCGATATTATACCTAACCCTAATCCCAATCACTGTCCGCTGCCATGTCCCCTCCTCACCTGGCCGCTTTCACCGGACCGGGGTACTAACAGCTGTGTTCGCTGTAGTTTCAGTTTTACGTAATTGCCGACCTCCTGATCCCCAGCCCAGTGTGTGCATCCTGATCCCCTCATGAGCGCCGGTTCCGATATCCCCGCATCTGCATGTGGGCCCTGCCTCTCCCTTCACTTCCCAGGATAGACTCCCTGGTTTTTTGGCCTTTCCTTTAGTGTTTTGGTTACCTGTTTGCTCTGCGTTTGGGTCTCCTCACCACCAGCAACCCACCATATATTACACAAAAAATGTATCAGTCATCGGTATCAGTCAAAATTTCTTCATCGTTGCCCCACTAACTGTAAGATCGTCACTGAAACGGGTCTGTCAGGTTAGAGCACATTACTGGTTTTTATCAAACAACTAACTTCCAAATGTTAGAAATGCTAAAGAGAAACCTTGTTTGCTCTTTATTATAAGACCTGTTTTCTGCCCCCCCCTTCCTGTTATGTGATGTAACGCAGTCCTGTCATTTATTAAAATGGCTTTGGGAGAAAGAGACAGCATTTGGCTTGAAGCAAGGAATCTCCCCGCAAAAGCAAACGTGGTAGGATCATTACTATGCAAGAATGAGGTCGCGTAGGGATTGAGGAAATGATCGCAATTGAGCCCTCAAATGAGATCACAAAGGGGTGTAAATCGACACCACGACTGAAAACTGATTACTCATCACCGTTAATGTCAAATAATTTACTTAAATTGATGGTTGTCACTTGAAACCTAAAGGAAGTTTGCACTGCTATTTGTTTGAATACGGATATTGCTGCCAAGGTAAAGTAATGTGACACGCCTCTTGTATGAAAACTATTTATTATATTTGTATTACTTAACATTTGTTTTCATGATGGTCCACTGTATCGGTTACTTTTATTACTTATTTTAACAACTTAATGTTGATAGTTAGATAATCAGAGCTTTATCTTAAGATGTTATTTCCAAACAATTTAAACTAGCTGTTGATAACCTTTGGAGTTCTCGGAATATAGTGAATTGGGAGATGGGTTTCGACGTAATTGTACGCCATTGGAACGCATGATAAGATGGTCTATCTCAACAGTCGCCATAGTTGTACATTTCAAAGCGTTAAATCATTTACTGATGGCTGCGTGAAGATCGGTTTCTGTTTCTGTGGTGCAAAGGGAGACGCGTTACATTGTTTCAGGTTTGTTTTGCAAAATAGTCTCAGAGAAAATACGTTTTTCATGCACCTGAAATATTCAATTTTTGGAGATGAGTGTTCATTGGACAGCGGCGATATCTGCTTTATTTCTTATATACGCCCCTGATAATGTGCATATGTCTGTAGTGTTGAGTTTATACTGTCATGTGGTGTCTCTCACTGCCCTGTGGGGGCTTTTGTGCCACCATGATGGGCCCTTCTGTCCTGCAGGCTTCTGGAAGAGTCGGGGGGACCTTAAACGGTTGCACCACTCCGAGCAGGTGTTTGTGCCACTGGTGGAGCGCCGACTCTACACGCCAGTGCTTCAGGGATGGGAGAAAGCAGTGCACCGCTCTATGCATTGGTACAGCAAGACCTGACGAAACGCTCTGCTGGGCTGAGGATGGCATCCCCTAGGGACCAACAATGACACTACAGCACCGGGGCCAAGCCTCAGACTTTGCTATAGCTAACGATTAATCTGTTTAAGACTTAATAGAGAATCTGTATGTGATGACCAGCGGCTGGTGTGTGTACAGCCCCTTGTTCCTCAGCAGCTGCAGAAATACAGTGAAAGGCATTTTTTAAGTGACTGTGTTAATTGAAGATATCTTTCTCATGGGAACAAAGGGGCAATGTCACTATGCAGATCATTCAGTATTTCTGCACTGTCGTTGCAGTTTACACACTGTGCATGACCAATGTTCTGAAGGCATCTCTGCTTGGTGACGTTTACTCTGAGAGCCATGTGATCCCCGAATGATCTCTAAGAACACTTGGGGCACCCATGCAGAATGAGGACCTTATGAAGGTGCTACACAGGCCACAGACCCGGTGGCAGCGATTCTGCTGTAGTTTCAGTGTTTACAGCTCAAATGAGGTGGCATTTATGGGATGATTCCTCAGCCAAAAAAATGTGATTTCCTGTACAAGATGGACTGCCTGTTTGCGCCCTCCTTCAGGTACATGAGCACTGCCCTTCATCCTGTCTGTTTCTGTGTCAGAGTGTTCAGTTCTGTTCATGGTGTTTCAGGTTATTCTGAGTTTTTAACATCATTAAAATCAATGAAACATTTTGACTCAATGCCCCATTGTTTGAATGTTAATGATCTGAGGTCCTTTGAAGTTTCGCCAGGCTGCAGGGTGTAATTTAAGATGGGCATTTCAGTAGCAGCCTGCCAACAGGGGAGACGCTGTATATGAAAGCCAACTTCAAAGGTCTTCCACAGGCCGTGCCAAACTGCAGGGTCCAATCAGAGACAGCCTTCAGTCAAGCTCTGTTGATGTCGCATTCTCTGATTGGTTAAACGCTATGCTGTCATACAAAGAGTCTCGCAGAATGTTTTGCCTGGTGCTATTTATATGGCTTACATATTGCAGCTGATTCATCTGTTTCGGCAGATATTTTTCCATTGAAACTTTAAGTTTATACCCTTTTGCTGAATGTTATGTGCCACTGCTAAGTGGAGCCCAGATAATGAGCAGGTCAAACTGCTTTTACTTTAGGTCAGGGGTGTCCAATCTTATCCACAAAGGGCTGGTGTGTGTAAGCCGGTTTTTGGGGTAACCTGTAAGTCAGCTGTTCAAACGCAGGTGTGAGGACTCTTCAGCCGATCAGTCCTCTAATTAGTAATGTAATTATGGAGTTCAGCAAAAACCCGCAAACACACCGGCCCTTTGCAGATAAGATTGGACTCCCCTGCTTTAGATAATACATCCATATCCACCTGTTTTTTTATTTTTTTCTTTTGGCTACTGCCAATTTCGCTCAGGTTTTACCCAAATGCTTGCTGTGAGGTCATCATGTCTGATGGACGAATGCCAGGTAAGATGCACAGTCGGGGCACTGCAGTCTGTTTACTGGTGCCGGTTTATCCAGACGGATCGGGCAGTACTGGGGCACTGAGTGTATTCTGCACCTTTGGGTGAATTTCCACATTGAGGTGTGAGCCCCTCCCTCCTTCCCTCAGCACAGCCTGCATATTCAACGAGAGGCTGCCTTCATCCATGCAGCGGACCTACAGATAAAAATGTGGATGAAGTGCAGTGTGGGTAATCGTTGAGTCTAGGAGAAGTTTGTGCATTTATACTATCACTGGCCCAATCTCCCCACATGCTCTACAGCAGGGCTGCCCAGCCCTGCACCTGGGGATCTACCACCCTGCAGATCTTAGATGCAGCCCTAATTTAACACACCCAGTAGGTTTAATCAGGCCCTTCAGTAGCATCTCGGTATCTGAACCAGCTATGTTGAAACTAAGCTGGCTCTAATACTGAGATATTACTGAGGAGCCTGTGGGCAGTGGTGGCTTAATAGTTAGGGAAGAGCACTCGTAATTGAAAGATTGCAGGTTCAAATCCCCGACCAGCAAAGTACCACCCCCAAGCACTGCTCCTTGGGTGCTGAATTAGCTGCCCCCCTGCTATGTCACATATGGGTTAAATGCAGAGAACACATTTCGTAGTGTGCTGTGGTGTGTCAGCAATGACAGTCACTTAATTCTTAATTATTTGTATCATGAATTGGGGCTGCATCTAAGCTCTGCATCGTGGTAGATCTTCTGGAGCAAGTTGGACAGCCCTGTTCCACAGCACCAAAAGCACATTGTTGAACACTGGAGAAAGTTACTGTCTGAGCAGCAGACACAAAGTGGACTGCCAGTGGGCTGTGACGCAAGTGTGGGAACCAAAGCCAGGAAGCTAGGGCAACAGGTATTGGTTAGCCTCACCTGTCACTGGCAACACTGCTGTGTTATAGCTAGTGCTCCCCCCAGACAACACCTGGTCCCCAAAGATCCACAGAACCCATCTTTTCATAAGTGACAATAAATAAGAGACTTTCAGCAAGAGGGGGTGAAAGACTGCCAGTGTGAGACAATGCACCTGCAAGGAAGAATGGCAGACTGCCAATGTAAGACAGTGTACCAACAAGAGAGTGTCAGACTGTACCAGTGAGACAGTGTACCAACAAGAGTGTGTCAGACTGTACCAGTGAGACAGTGTACCAACAAGAGTGTGTCAGACTATTGCAGTGAGACAGTGTACCAACAAGAGTGTGTCAGATTGCCATTGAGAAAAAGAGCAGCAGAGAGTGTGTCAGGGAAAGGCTGCTATGGGAAGGTAAGTTGAGCCCCGGCTCTGTTCTAACACTTCTCAAAGGGCTCTGTTAAAGCAAATCAGTACTGCTATTAAATTGCCGCTGACGTAGACAGGGTAGGACTGTTGAATGACCCCTTCTCTGTGCCCCACCGTGGTGTGTGAGAACATGGGTTTCATATCTGGGAAGGCGATGTGTTTACATAGTTGTGTTGTAGTGTACGAATCGTCACTGCCAGGGTTTTCCGTCAGGCCCTTTGGCAGTAATCTGCTTACCATGCGGAATGTTTGAGGGTCTAATTAAAAGCAGATTTGCCATAGGTGGGATCTTAATGTCGGCAGCCTATGGCAGGTGTTACACTGCATGTAACCCCAGCACAGATTTTCCCAGTGTGCTCACTGCAGCTGACTGTCCCAGTTCTCTATTCCAACTGTGTTATTACAACACTAACCAAAAAGAAGGAAACCTCTGGTCGCATCAGGGGTCGGTCTGTCTCCTGTTTTCCAACCAGTTCAGGGTGAGAAGGGTGGAATCATCCCCAAGCTCAGCCCTAGATCATAGTCAGGTAAGTAGTTACCTCATTTGCTGCTAGGGCAGTATATTCATGCTGTTTAAGTGTAACATTTAAATGGCTCACATTAACACATCATTTTACAATTAATTACTTTTTGATACACCGTGAGGCCACTTTTCCTTTTTGTAGTATGTGTTGTAGAAAAGACTTCAAATAGCTAAGACAGGTAGAGTTACGGTTTTTATTACGTTTGGCGCATTCAACTGCTGACTTCAGTTAGGCAAGCAGTTGGTTCAGGGGCCAGCTGTTTACCCTACCGTCATCAACCACGCTGCAAAATACTGTATCATGTTAAGGGAACCCAAGAATATCTTGGAATCTGGAGAGCGAGCAATCGCGCATGCGCGCCGGCATCCCGGCTGCCTCGCCGCTCCAACGCGGTTGGTGTGGATCTGAGCTTAGGGTCTGTCAGGGGACGGACCTTCTGGAGAGCGTCAGTCATCGGCACAGACCCCCGGGCGCACGGTCACTTTAGCACCGCTCATTTACGCACACCAGCTCCAGCTCGTTTCTGCTTAAGAAAATCTACAGTTCAGCCATGGCGAAACATAGAGGAAAAGATGAGGAGGATAAACAGCACCAGACCAGCTGGAAGGATTTTATTTACAACCGGAGAAGCGGAGAGTTTATGGGTCGTACAGCCAGTGGCTGGGGTAAGGAGCTCCTTTAGGGGCGACCGAAGTGTAGATTCGTATCTGTCTGAAATGATGTGTGCGCAAAATCTTTTTTTCATTCATTCTTTTAGCGTTTAAAAGAATTTGTGTTTACGAACATATTAGGGGTCTTAAGTATGTTTTTGTTTTAATGATGCACAGTAGTTTTGGTACCTCGCCTTACCTCCCGTGTACGGGTCCTTCGACAATAAGTTCTTATTTTAATGGTGATCATCTATATACATTTCTGCCTCCCATTCAGTGTCATCCTGCACAGAAAACTGCTTATTACCGCCCCTCCAACTACGATTATGAACGTTTACAACTAAAACTGCCCAGGCCAGACAACACGTGACACCGTAGATTTCAAGTGTTATCGATATTAGGAACAGACTCCAGGTATTATAGGTTTAAACCGATTTACGATTAAACTAATCCGTTAAATTGTGTCGCTGCCGCAGAACAGGTATGTATTCATATTAAACAACAGTCAACCACGTACAATAGTGTACCTTTATTATTAGGCTATAACAGTCTGATTGATGACATAACTGTCTTGCGTGCGGAGCTCCCGTTCATTGTGAATGTCGTATTCTTTCCATACTCTTCAATTTGACCCCCGAGATCTGGGTAATCTTTCTCTTCTTTTGATTACGACATGGCAGCTTCCCAGGGTCGTCTTGAAGGGGAGCTCTCGCAAGATGCCAGTCGTTCAGGAAAACACTCTATTTTTGGCTCCGCGTTGAATGTCTTCTCAATAGACATATCGAGTGTGACGCTTGAAGGGGGCGACTCTCATGTTACTGTACACTAAATGCGGACTCTTTCTGCGCCGGCATTCGCGGTGCTATGGGCACGGTGCCGGTTTTCATGGGCTCGGCGGTGACCGGCATTCCTGCTTACCGCTCTCTGCTGGGGCACTCTTGTAAAAGTCCGTATTGGCATCCTTTCGCATGTGGATGGAGCTCCGTCGATACCTTCATTTTGCTTTCCTGCTGCAGGTCCAATCAGCTCATTCTTTGAAGCAGCGGTTTGGTTTCTGCTTTAATGACGATACTCCGGTTTCAGGAAATCACTAGAGGTCTTTCTTTTGGAGTACTTCCAGATTTATACTCTGTCCAGGAAATGTCATCCTACTGTAGGAATAGAAGGATATATAATGTTTCTTGAGTTTCCTGAATGTATATTTGGCTATGTGCTCAGCAGAATATGTTTGAAAGAAGATTTAATCCAGTGTATTTGATCGCATACTTTTGTAGTGGCATTAATATTTTCACACACTGAAACCATGTTAAATTCTACCGGTGACTATGTGCAATATGCATGTAAAGAGTCTAATCTATCCAGTGCAGGGAATTCTGGGTAACCCGCTAGAATGTATACCATGGGAAAATTAAATCAGAGGCCTCTCTGTTCTGCAAGAGCTGTCCTTGCCTGGTGCTTTGCCCTAAAGCCTCGCCCACTATCTGTATCTGTGTCTATAGCTCTCATCATCCTCTTCTACCTGGTGTTCTACGGCTTCCTGGCTGGGATGTTCACACTCACCATGTGGGTCATGCTGCAGACGCTGGATGACTACACTCCACGGTACCGGGACCGAGTGGCCAATCCAGGTGATTTCTGGGCCAGGGAGTCCAGTTCAGGGCCGAGTGGAGTAGGGGCTGCTGTGTTTGGGTCTGTGCTGTCCTTTGCTTTGGATGCAGCCTGTTTCTGACCGGGGTTGGACTGGGATTAAAAGTGAGTCCTGGATTTTTGTCCATAAAGACTGACCACACATACATGCTGATTGGAAGGGTGGGAGATCCCCTACAATAAATTGTGTTGGCCCACAACCTCATTGGCCCACCGGGGAAATGCCGGGTATGCCAGTTGGCAAGTCCAGGCCTGTCTCTGTCTGAATGTTTTCCAGTCAGACCCCTTTCAAATATGTCTTTCCTCTCACCAGCTGTGACTGTTGTGCAAATCTGGAACTTAATTCTGTCTTCTTGGTAATATATCTTTTAAATATAGCTATAGTTGTAAGTGGTTAATTTTCATATTGAAGATGAGAGCAGGGCCTGTTCTGTAGCTGAGTCCTGCTATTGGCCATATTTCATTTGTGGGCGGGGCTTATGGTTATATTAATTATAGGATCATTAGGATGCTGCTTAAAAAAATAGGGGAGTAAATTCAGGGAGTGCTAGATCACACCACTATCACCTGACACTGCACTCTCATTCACCTTCAGCTCTGACTCCTCCGAGAGGCACATTAATTGTCCTCATGGCGCTAGTGAATTGAGAGACAGTGTGAGACTGATTCATTGTGAGGTTGATTTGGACAGTATTTGCATTACTTGACTGAATAGCATGAAAATGATACAGGGAGATCAGCAACCCGAATAATCTGGGGGAAAACTTTACAGTGGTTCTTTGTCTCCCAGAAACACACCCCCATTTCCTGAGTACTTCCTCCTTGTCCATTTTCCCACCATTGCATTACTGTCTTTGAGAGGTAAAGCTCTCTGTCGCCACATATGTCGTTTCCCTCAGGCCTTGTGATCAGACCGAAGACCATGGATATTCTGTTCAACAGATCAGTGCCCATGAACTACAGTCCATACGTGGAGCAGCTGGAGTCGTTCCTACACCGTAAGTGGCAAACTATCAGCTTGCCTTTCCTTCGCTCACAAACACCAAGACGGGCATGTAAACAGAGACGGCCCTCAGTAGATGAAGAAATAACTATGTGTGTATGACTGGCCCATCCATGAGAACATCAAACATCAAAGGGGTAAGTTTCACTGCTGTGTGAAAGCGTGTGAATGTTTGGAAAAAGATGTGAGTGTGAGTGCAGCAAAGCCTACTTGAAATTAAGAGCGTGTGTTTGTTTGTGTGTGTGTGTGTGTGTGTGTGCGCCCCTGCCAGAGTATGATGACATGGAGCAGAAGAACGAGCAGTGTGTGGCCGGCCAGTTCTTCGAGCAGGAGACCCACCCACAGAAGAAGGCCTGCCACTTCAACCGGAGCCTCCTGGGGCCTTGTTCAGGCCTATTGGACCCCAAATTCGGCTACCCACAAGGCGAGCCCTGCGTGCTGGTCAAGATGAATAGGGTGAGTCGTGCCAGCCATCTCTTTCTGCTAGACATTCTCATGATACTTCACACCTGGTCCTCTGTACCGGCCCCAGTTTAAATCCGCTTTATCTGTGTCTCTCATTCTTTCTTCCTCCAGGTCATTGGGCTGAAGCCCCGAGGAGATCCTCACATCAACTGCACAGCCAAGGTAACCGTGATCCTGGTTGTCTTGCCAGTTATTCAGGTCCCGTGTAATCGAATGAGTGTAGCCTCTGTCAGATGAGTGGAGTGCGTACATATTGCGTAAACTCAGGCGTTACATTCTGTCCTGTAATGGAATGACGGCTTTCTAAGTGATGGGTGATGTTTAGCTCTGCAATGAGGGCGCTTTATGCTGCAGCATGTCTTTTGTCTGTCTCGGTGTTATCTGTGTTCATGTCTGTTTTTGTTTCGTCTCTCTCTCCATGCTGCCAGCTGAGAAATTAGTGAACTACTGGGTAAGAAGAATGGTCCGAGGCGTCCCCAGGTCTTAACGCTAAATAGGATTCAGTCACTCAGTCTATCCCTCACTCTTACAGCTGTAGATTGTGTTTTTAATGTTTTTACATTGCATCCATACAGGCCATGATGTATACCTTCATATCCCTTAGCTTCAGAGGGTGGAGCTTTGTCTAAGTCTTTGAGTCTATTTTCTACCCAACCCAGTCCTCAGGGACCCTTAGACAGTCAATGTTTATTGCTCCCTACCAGCTCCCGGCAAGTAGCTGGGAGGGAGCAAAAATGTGGACTGTCTGGCAGGGAGCTGGGAGGGAGCAAAAATGTGGACTGTCTGGTAGGGAGCTGGGAGGGAGCAAAAATGTGGACTGTCTGGGGGTCCCCACGGATCGGGTTGGGAAACACTGTTCTAGCCCAGTAAACGACCACCTCACCATCAGTTTTTCCATTAATCAGTTCACTCAAATTGACTTCAGAGCAAATGGGATAATGGCAATGCTAATTTTGAAATATCTTGTCGTCTTCCGACCATTTATCCTAGATGGTCACAGGACACCTTGAGCCTATACCAGACAAAGTAGGCTGGGGTACACCTTAAACGTAATGCCAGTCCATTGTGACACACACGTACACAAAAAGGGGAATGTGGAGATGCAAAATTTTGTTACATATCTTGTAACATTTTGGCGGAAAAAAAACTGCTCCCGTTTCAGCTCCTTATTTTTGCCCTTTGGCTGCCATCACCTTGTGGGTGAGGTTGACCTATGACTTTGTCCTCATGACGCTACTGTTTGACATGAAGGTATACAAGCAGTTTTTCTCCAGCTGCCTCCCCCCAAGCCACTGTGACTAATCCCTGATTGGCTGCTTTCACTGTGCTCCCACATTAAGTTGCTTGTTCAGACTAAGACTGCTCTTTTGTTAGAGGGGCAGGGGACTCCAGTAGTCAGACAATGCAGGCTGTCTGTTCTGTGTTGATTTATCGAAGTGTTATTTGACAGCCCCATTGTGTATGCTTTGCAGTCTGCCCTCTACCGGCGCGGTCTAGATATAGAAATCATCTAGACCAACACCCATATGTATAAGTGGTAGGATCACAGGAGACCTGTACCTCTTTTGTGCATCTTCAGAGTGTCGGTTACATGATGTGCTCATTTTATAACATGAAGAGAAAAAGACATTGAAAATAATGCTGCAGTGCAATTGTAGCCTGCAACACACACTAGTGAAATGATAGTTAATGGTTCAGTTAGACACGCGAGAATGGTATGTTTCCAGCCAGTTGTCCGTGGGACAAGTATATATATGGTCTTCTATTGATGTCCCTATTGCAGCTGCAAAACCAGCTCTGCAAAACTTGGGGAAAAAAAACGGTAATAAAGACAAGATACCGCAATTAGGAAATGCAGTGGATGCAGTTTATAAGAAATCACTTTGGTCGTGGAGGAATTTTCACTAGGTGAATGATGCCACAGATTGCCTGTTTTTTCTGGGATTGTCAGTGGGACACAAAATGTTTCTATTCATAGCAGCTTATGAAACGCTCATCCAGTTAGCGCGCCAACTGAACGACAGCTGTAGTGTCTTGTCTTATTCCCCAAAATGTGTTTGCTTAGGTGGGCTCGAGGGGCAGCTCGCGGAAGATTGAATACTCAGAAGATTAAATAGATTAAATCGCCGTTCCTCCCTTAGTTCCTGAACTCACGGGAGTTTTTCATTCTGCACTCAGAACATCTTTATATAAGTAAAACTCCCATCAGTACTTCCCGATGTACGGAGTTTTTGCGCAACTTTTATTATTTTATTTTTAATCCTCTGTTTTCCTTGTTTCCACAGAATGAGGGTTCTCTTCAGTTGCAGTACTACCCTATCGAGGGAAAATTTGACAGGATGTACTTCCCATACTATGGGAAGAAGGCCCAAGTGAGTGTAGACTTCTCCCCTTCAATCCTATCGGGGACAAAATGTCTAAAGACGAAGATGAAAACTAACTCCGTTGTCTGTGTTATGCCTAGGAGACGTACGTCCAGCCCTTGGTCGCGGTGAAGTTGCTGTTGACTAAAGAGAACTACAATACAGAGCTGACTGTTGAGTGTAAGATCGAAGGCACCGACCTACGTAATGACGATGACCGTGACAAGTTCCAGGGCCGCGTGACGTTTAGAATAACAGTGACTGAATGAGAGCTGTCGTTTCCTGAGTGCTGCCATCAAGATGGCGCAGTGACCCTGAGCCAAGTCTTGCCTTTTCTGTCAGCCTGGACTGGGGACCCAGTCTGCGCTGAGGGGTTGGGATGGGCTTGTTGTTGGCTGGGGGGTGTTTCATTTGAGCAGTGTGTTTCCACTTCTTGTCACTCGCTCAGCCCCAACTGAAATATAAGAAGAGAAGAATATAAACGCCTCATTACCTCCCACTGCCTGTAACTCCTCTCTGTACCTCTCAGTGCCCTGTAACCCCTCTCTGTACGTTCCAATGCCCTGTAACCCTTCTCTGTACCTCTCAGTGCCCTGTAACCCTTTTCGGTACCTCTCTGTGCCCTGTAGTCCCTCTCGGTACCTCTCTGTGCCCTGCAGCCCCTCTCGGTACCTCTCTGTGCCCTGTAGCCCCTCTCGGTATCCGTCAGTGCCCTGTAGCCCCTCTCGGTACCCGTCAGTGCCCTGTAGCCCCTCTCGGTACCCGTCAGTGCCCTGTAGCCCCTCTCGGTTCCCGTCAGTGCCCTGTAGCCCCTCTCGGTACCCGTCAGTGCAATGTAGCCCCTCTCGGTACCCGTCAGTGCCCTGTAGCCCCTCTCGGTACCCATCAGTGCCCTGTAGCCCCTCTCGGTACCACTCTGTGCCCTGAAGCCCCACTCGGTACCACTCTGTGACCTGCAGCCCCACGCGGTACCTCTCTGTGCCCTGCAGCCCCTCTCGGAACCCGTCAGTGCCCTGTAGCCCCTCTCGGAACCCGTCAGTGACCTGTAGCCCCTCTCGGTACCCGTCCGTGCCCTGTAGCCCCTCTCGGTACCACTCTGTGCCCTGTAGCCCCTCTCGGTACCACTCTGTGCCCTGTAGCCCCTCTCGGTACCTCTTACTGTCTTGTAACCCTTCTGTCAATCCCAAAAGTAATATAAAACAAGGCCATTAAGCTGTGGTCGGGTGCCATACTAGAAATCTGTAAATAGGTGAGCTTGTTTTCCCCAGTTCTCTTTGCTGTTTGGGTTTTTTGGTTTTCTCTGTGTACATATTTAATGAGTTATGTAGCAAACTGTTTTAGTCAAGTAATTATTTGAAATACAATATCAATGAATAAATATGTTTTTAGTCAGGTAAAAGTTTTAATTAAAATGAGTGATTTTGTAAGCTGTGCAGGACCTGTGCCTCATGGAGATGAAATATAGACAGCTAAAAATAAACGTGATTTTGAAGACTGAATGCGCATGTACATGGCATTCGTCCAAATGTTTAAGCCGCTTGCTTGTCCTTCAGCTACGCGAGGGCACCACACTCACCATGACTGTTTTATGGTACAGCAGTGCCATGTGGCTCTGCTATGACGTCTGAAAGGAACTCGTGTAAAAAGAGTAGGCCCCCACACAACTGCTTTTCTGTCCCCCCACCTCACTGGGAAATTGTTTGTGAAACAAAAATCAGGGAAGTAAAATGCTGAAATTAAAAACTGAAAAAATAAAAATTTCATGGTTGTATTAAACAGAGACGCACAAGAATATGTGATAACGTATGATTTTTTAAACTTTTTATTGTTTCAAATGACCTTGTTTGAAGCAAATTCAGGAGGAATATCTGAGACTTTTCTCCATTCCCTTACTCACAGTACACCTTTAATATCTTTAACCCTTCCTCACTTCTCAAGGCAGACGGAACCCAAACACCCGAATGAAATCACACTTTCATGTGAATTGATGAAAGCGTAGCCACTCACACAAAGGGGCCATTATTGTGGGATCGTTTGGCGCCAAATGCCCAGTCGAGTGTTGCGCTAAACAAGGTTCTGTCTTTTGGTTTACTGCTTGCAGAGCTACGCCCGCAGAATCCTTGTCATGTTCCTAAAGTAATGAGTGATAAACCATCTAAATGCAAAAATCTTTTCCCAGAACTGTTTGACAATTGCAGAAAATATTCAAACTACTGGTGGTCATTTGGAGCAGGTTATACACAGTTGCTTGGTTTATGTTAAACGTAATTCCATTGTATACAGGATTAACATACAATTCATGAAGCACTTTTATAAAAAATAAATTGCTTTCTTTGTGTTACTTTTGCGTCAGTTGTCTGCCAAAATTCTTCTAAATTTCACAACCAATCAGTAGGTTTACACTATTTATGCATGTCTGACACTTCTTTTTATAACCGTGTCTGCCGTGTTTGATTCATTTCTTGCTGTCAGTTTTTAATGAACTCTGTTTTTACTGGCCAGTTAGTCATGAGTTCACATTGACAACCTCACTGAGGTAAACAGATTATGGAGTGCAGAATGTCACAGTCCTGTTCACTGGCCACATGCGGTTCATGGCCTTGTTGTCCTCATTCACTAACTCTCTCGCTCCTTCGCTTCCAAAGGAGCCCATGTATCTCTGTGACCTTCTGTTAGGACATTGCTTCGACGTGATGAGTCTGTCCACCTGCACAACTGATTCTTGTTTATGATCCTCCGACCGTTAACCCCTTCATGTCCTACAACAGCCACAGCTGAAATATGTACAGGCACTCTTGTGCTGTTTCCATCTAAAACCAAGTTATTAAATGGTATTTGCATAATAATTAGAAACAAAATGTAAGTAATATGGTGTTCTTACAGAGGGTGGGGGGGATGTACCCCCCAGTAGTTAATTTGGAATCATTCACTCAGTAAATAATTTTTTGTATTTAAATTATTAAGTTGTGCCCCCCCCAAAAAAAATCAAACTCTCTCCTACTCAGTTGGTTACAGATCTGACTGCTGGAGGCTTCATAGAAGTATACAGGTGCCTGATCTTCTCTCATCATAAAGTCCATCTCCAGACTTTCTTCGATTCGGGTCATTCAGCTCATCAAAGAGTCCAGTTTCTATCATTTCATTCTGCCAGGCAATGGCCATAGCTCCTGTGCTGAACTCCTTGAAGAATTTTTCGTCCTTGGCATCGAATTCAATCCCCTTGATCTCTGAGAAGTCGATAATGTCGCTGGTGTCCTTGGCGTACACCACACTGGGCTTTGGCACCCAGGGGGGCTCAATCAGGCCCGCTTCCAGGCGAGGAAAGTTGATGGACTTGAAAAATGCATGCTTCCGTGGATCGTCACCCCTGACGGAGACAGATAAACCCTGGTATCAAGACCATCAATGACACTCAAGCATATATACCCACTGAGCACTGAATTAAGAATACTATACTAAACTCATACTATACTATACTATACTATACTATACTAAAAAGTGTTGGAGAGAGTTTTATAGTGGGGGGATACAACCTAATGAGTTAAATTTCAAAGGTCTGTTGAGGGGATGAATGAATCCAAATTAAATATTGTGGGGGTACACGTCCTCATCGAGTTCCTACACACCAGGGTGGGGTCTCCCTTTAATCTTAAAACAGCCTCAGTTCATCATAGTCTTAATTCATTTGGGATTTTGGTCCATGTTGACATTATTGCATCATGCAATTTCTGTGGATTTCTCAGTTGCACATTCATGCTGTGAATCCCATTTTACCACAACTGTTCTGTTGGATCCAGATCTGGTGACTGGGAAGGTCACTGAAGAACACTGAACTCATTGTCATGCTCATGAAACCAGTTTGGGAAGACTTTTGGGGAACACTTTACTTGAGGGGGCACAAGTAACTGAGTTACTGCACAAGTACAAATCATGAACAAAGATAGTAACTGCATGAAATACATGAACCGTTATGATTGATTAATGATGAACGCACATGGGATCAGTATGTAACTAACACTTCGTTACTGGTTAATTTATGCATTAAGTAAGGTTATACTATTGCATTATTTGTGCTTTTGCTGTTTATTTGCTGCAGATAGCCGTTAGAAGATGAGTAAATTGTACATAGTAAGGGATGCGATAATACTCAGGTTGTGGTTTTCCAACAGTGACTGATAGCTATAGTATTGATGGGCCTGAAGTGTGTCATGAAAAGATTCCCCAAACAATTACATCTGCACCACTTGCACTATTGACACACAGCAGGTTAGGTCCATGGATTCATGCTGTTGACACCAATTTCTGACCCAACCATCTGTGTGTCTCAGCAGAAACTGAGATTCATCAGACCAGGCTATATTTTTTCAACTTCAAATGTTCAATTTTGGTGAGCCTGTACCTACTTTCACCTCAGCTTTCTGTTTCTGCCTTTGAATTGGATCTCAACGTGGTTTTCCATTGTTGTAGCACATTTGCCTTAAAGTTCGACATGTACGTTCGGAGTTATTTCTCTGCTAACCACATTTGTTCAAGGTGGTTATCTGAGCTAGCGTTCCCTTCCTGTCAGCTTGAACCAGTCTGGCTGTTCTCCTCTGATCTGTCTCATCAATAAGGCGTTTCCGTCTGCAAAGCTGCCAGTCACTGGGGTGAACTGTAGAAACTATTGTGTGTGAAAATCCTAGGAGATCAGCAGTTAAAGAAACATTCAAACCGGCCCGTTTGGCACCAACAGGCATACCTTGGTCAGTCACTGAGATCACATTTTTCCACCATTCTGGTGCTTGATATGACCTTCACCTGAAGTTCCTAACCTGCATCTGCATGATTTTATGCATTGTCCTGCTGCCACACGAGATGATAATAAAGTGCTCAGTGAAAGGAAAATAAATAAATAATATATATATATATATATATATAACACCTCTCCATGAAACGGTGCAGTTACTGAGCTCCTCTTGCCTGTGCTTTGCATACATATGGGCAGTGGAAGTTAAGACACAGTACTGTAAAGGTTTAGGGGACTCCATTTGTCCGGTAATATATATATATATACACACACACACACACACACACACACACACACAAAATAATTCACATGCCCAGGATGCAAATTACAAAACTGGCAACTCACTTGCAGCCGAGGCGCTCATCAATGTTCTTCTTGAGGAAGAGGTTTATGATGTTTTTGGTGACATCATCAAAGCCCTTGTGCTCAAACTTGACCTCATCTTCACAGATGCGTTTTTGGATGTCATCCTTAGACGTTTTCTTGATCTCGGGCCCCCTGAAGGGTGTGTGGGCCGCCACCATCTCATAAATACTGCAGCCCAGTGCCCACCAGTCCACCGAAGTACGGTACGGAATCTCCTTCAGGATCTCTGGGGCCATGTAAGCACCAGTGCCAGCCTACACACAGCGGACAGAATGGTGCGTCACCTTAACATTTCAAAGCGATGTACAAGTGAGGAAAATAGAACATTACAAACATATATGCTGTCCAGAAGTGAACTAGGCATAAGTGTGGCTAGGCTGAGCTTCCAATGAATGGCCAGGTACAGGGGCACCTTCGACGAATTCTAGGAAGGTGGTGAAAATTGCAAAGTTTCAAACCAAAGTGAAATCCATAAACCCAAATAAAAACTATCCTTTGAAAGCAACTTTGCTTGATCAACCCCTTTGGACTAAATAAATGTATCTTCGGCACTGCTCTTCCTGGACTGGAGTGTGGGTGATGTCACTGTAGAAGAGACAATCTGTTATGGGCTCCATTTTGGGTTCAGCCGTGTATTATCGTATTTAAGTTTATGTAACCGCGGGGCTTTGTAATGCTCCTGATTGAACCCTTACTTCAGTCAGTGAATCAGCTTAATTTTAATCCTACCTGTAAAATCAAGTGTCATGTGGCTGTCTAACAGCAACAAAACACACTTTCTGCTTACAAATTGAATTCTAATTCACAACATTTGAATCAGACCACACCCACCCACAACGATACCCCGGCTAGCCGCACAACTGCAATGGCACTTACTATAGCTGTTACCTTGGACTTATGCTTAAGTCTAGAACTCGGAAGACTAAGAAACTACTAGACTCACTGGCAATAGCTGACCATAATCCATCCATCCATCCATCCATCCATTTTCCAAACCGCTTATCCTACTGGGTCGCGGGGGGTCCAGAGCCTATCCCG
>JAODJX010000047.1:13720204-13733158 GCA_026776945.1 Isichthys henryi
ACGAGGACCTTCTGCTAGCATGAGAACAAAAAACTGCTTATAAGACTGCACATTTGCTAAATTTTATCAGTATTGGGAGGGAGTTGGACATCACAATGGGCACACGCGTTAGTCACATCGTAAAAGAGTGTGACATAAGAAAGATTTTAATGTAATTTTTAAATCAAAAAGATTCCATTATTTAAAATAACACTAACACCAATAAGAGTTAAATAATTAACTTCCATAAGATAAAATGATAGGTTTCGTCCTCGCTCTCTGCATGCGTGGCAAACTGATCTCAGTAACACACACTTAATAAAAGCTAAGCAATGCGCGTGTAATTTGTCTTTATTTCATCTGTTTCCTGACAGAAACACCTTAAATAGCAAAAGGCCCCATTATGAGTGGCGATCACAAGATTTTTCTATCCAGTATTTCTCAGCCCTTAATATATCTGTTCCTGTGACATTACCCAGACAGTGCAAATATGTTGATATGACATTGATTCCATATCAGACAAAAAGGTAGAAAGAACGTTGATCTTCAATCTTTCACTTTATATCAACACTGAATCAATTTTTCAATATTGAAAATCTGACCAAAAATCAATTCAGTTTCAATGTTGATAATTTAACACTGAGTGTAATTCAACACACTTAACTATAATTCAACCCTGAAAGAATAACATGATGCTATCTGGGTACTGGCGTGGTGAAAGCTCTATATGGCGTAGGTCAGTGGGGGTGGGGGGGACACACGCCTGGGTGCAAATAAGTATGTTTCTGAAGGATCCGAAGAGAGATGTTAGACTTTTCAAATCAGTCTGTGTTTCTGGTTGGTAAGAGCATTACAGCCCAGGGCCTTACGGGGAATGAGGGTAGGTTGGAGCCTTGTTTCACAGACTGTTTCTTTCCAGAGAAGATATCAGCTTAAGGTATGGAACCAGGAAGCAGCCAGGAAGCTCTTTCTCCAGATCACATATATAGACATCTGAATGTCTGTATGTGAATTTCTTGGACAGAAACACCCTTTGTTATTTGATATTTCCGTTCATCCAAACTGGCACTAAAAAGAGCTGATCTGCATCCTTCCATGCTTGAGGGCTGGACAGCCTGAGTGTAGCCTCACACACAGCATTCATACTGGATAATCTTCTTCACACTTTGTATTCCTATCTCCTATTGTTAGTCTGTACAATGAGCTGGGGTTGGAACAGGCACGGCCCAGGCAAATGGACCATGTGAAACAGATTCATCTTGGGCGCTGCCGGTAACTTCAGTACCGCCATCTACTGTTAAGAATCCTTGTCTAACTCTTACAGTTTTCACTACATAAGGCAGGGGTACTATACTATTTTTCCCCGAGGACCCAATTTCATCGGCTAAACAAAGCTGTGGTCTGCAGGGCTACGGTTCCCCTGTGGCAGCTTTTGCTAAGGAGGAGTGTGTGGGGGGAATATCATTACTTAACATTTTACAGGTTTACTTATTCATACAGCTAAAAGACTGCCAGGTACGATTCAGGTTCAGATACCTTTCATGTACAAACTGCAGAATCCTTCAGTCAGCACCCAGTGACAAAGACACACTGTCAGTTTTTGCAGTGCTGGTTTAAGAAGATGGCACCCCTCTCCTTCCGTCTTCTGGTGTATGACGTTTATGACTCTACTGAGTCTGCACTTCCCCCGGTGCTACGAGCAACCTAGAGTATGCACTCCCACTGCACAGCACAGTGTTCATGGCTTCAACTGTTCACATGAGGTACGAGTACAGTCAGCAGGGACATTATGCCCGACACGTTGCCCCAGACTTTTATTTAACACCAAAACATGCATCCTCCAAAAGGTCAGGTTAACATTTCAACAGAAAGAAAACTGAATCATCCAGCAGATAAATAGCACAGTCCGTGAAGCCCTTCTCCAGAGCAGATCAACTTTGAGCAGAGGTACTGGACAGTTCTGCCTGCCTCCTGGTGACATGGTCATTTCCCAATCCTCTGGACCACCCAGTCCTGCTGGCACAGCGGGCACCGGTTGTTCTGCTTCACCCATAGAGACATGCAGCAATTGTGGAAGGAGTGGTTACACTCTCCCCATACCACTAAAGAGACAAAAAGAAAGACAGAGAAATAAACTGCGTTTTTATCACACATGATTCTCCCCCGATTTACAGCACATCTACGCAAGGCGGAAACACTCACCGACACAGTCTTCCTGCTTGTTCTCCGCTTGGCAACGCAGACAAGCGTCTAAAAAAGAACAGTTAACTGTGTTTTAAGGACCCGACTCTGCCATTTCAGAACTGTAGACACATTAAACGAACCGCATAATGGCTACCGCACAGAGCAATGTGAGCAGCCGCCGTCCGAATCCTACATACCCATAACTTGCACCCTGCAGATGGCGCAGGTGTCGCACTCCACGTCCCAGCTCCACATGGCCACGGCGTTCCACTTTTTCAAAGAGAACATCTTCTCTCCACCGTGCTTCGACCCTGATCCCCCACTGTGGGATGAAACCAGAATCGGCTCGTCGCTTTCGTCCATGTCTGCCATCATGCCGGACGTTTACGTCCAATCCCACCTCACCAGCTCCAACCACGGCAACCTGCTTTCATTGGTCCTCCACAATGATCGATAGGCGGAGAAAATCTTACGCATGCGCAATATGTCACAGTTGACGTATATAAATGTGCGCATGACCGAAAACGTCTGCGTATGATTATTACGTAAAGTAAACATTAATGCGAAAATACCTAACCAATCATGCGTTGGTTCTCGTACGGATGTGTTTTTCTTTAGTCCAGTGTGCTTTGGGTGTCTCATTGTTATTAGCATTTTTGTTGTTCAGGTTTATATATTTTGTAAGAGTTTATTTTAAAAGTCTCTCCGCTTAGACTTTCACGTCCCTTTATCCCCATAATGAAAATCAAATGCTGGATAATGTAGGCTAGTTGTTATATTTCATAATATTTCATATGAAACAAGTGATGACACGTAAAATGAGCACAAGATGGCGTTGAAATATAAGGTTAAACGACTTTATTTTCGTGATCAAGAACAAATATCAATTTAACAAATTTCAGGATTATATTAGTAGCTCTCGAATTGGTATTATATTTTATGTAGGTCTTTTCTGCATGTTTTGGAAACTTAATGTCTTCAACATAAACGTCAAAACATTTACCGGTATAAATACGTATATCCGTAGGCGGCCCTGCCATAGATTAAAATAATCAAAAATTTAAAACAAAATCTACAAAGCAACGTGTTATGTAATAATATTTTATCCTGTTCTTTTAATTTTCTTGAATTTGGTTTTGACTTGGTATGGAATGTAAACATAAGAAATTGTGTTTTCTCTTTAAAAACCGAGTATTTCTTTCATTCTTCAAATTAGGCTGAATCAAACATGCAATTACACTATTAACTATATCTTGCCCATATGAACCTGGCGTAATGGTATTAATGATTTTGTTAAATAACAGTTATTAAATTGACCCATTGTTGTGCAAAAGAATTAATAAAAAAAACTACAACTGTTAACCAATTGCATGTTTCGTCTTAGATAATAAAAGCATACAAAAATAAAAGCATCTTAGAAAACACATCAGCATCCTTTAGCCAGACTTTGTATGGCTAAATCATGAGGCCTTTCCTCGTAGATCTTCCTGTTGGATGAGGGGCCATATTTCCCAGCTCAGGAGGGATCTGTTGGAGTACCTCTTCATTTAGCCGACTCCAGTAGGGATGGAGAAGTAGACACTGAATTCCACTCTGGCCTACTGACATGGTGCGTACAGCAAAGAGAGAAAGGGCTTTTGCAGCTCTCACATTTGAGTGTTGTCTGCTGGACACATTCCGTTCTCCCTGGTGGGTCACACAAGGACGATAAGCTGTGCTTCATGCTGGTGCTCTTCTCTGTTTGACCTTCTACAGACCAGGGGTCTGAAGTCACCTCTGGTTTCTTGAGGCCTCCATGCTGGGGTTTTGCCCTCTTTCCTGACTTCATACTGTTCATCTTCTTTTTAGGTTTGTAGGAATAATAGGGCCGCCACAGTGTGTCGCGATAAGTCAGGTCATCGTATGTTTCTGTTTCCGTGATGTATGTTGCGTTAGTCCTTTGCCGTGAACTCATCCTACCTACTGTCTGTCTTCTGGGATCTCTGTGATGTTCCTCCACAGGACTTCTGCAGGCCCTCTTCTTCTTTCTGGGGAACAAGGTAGAACCTTTTATTCTGCGACGCACAATTGCCTCACTTCCGATTTTCACTGTGATCTGGCAGAGTGGAGGAACCTTGCTATCAACCCCAGGACCCGCACACGCAGGTTTCGCAATGTAAGTCACAGCTTTGCCTTTGTGTGTGGAAGGTTGCCCTAACCTGTTTCCCTCTGACCACTCTGGTAAACTATCCCTACCACCAACACTGCTACTGTTGCTTCCGGTTGCTGTGCAAGCCATCCCGGAAGACTGTGAGGGGCCTTCATCTTCAGCATGAGACTTTTGGATCCCCGTGGTTTTGAGATCTGTCTGCGACTTCCCTTCTGCTATGGGAAAAAATGGTTGGACTGGGGCAGCCACTTTCGGAGTGGCCATGAAAGTCATCGGCATGGAGAACAACGGCCGTCCGACACCAACACTGCCGCTGTTGATCAAGCTGCTGTCCTCCGAGGCAGCTGGAGGGAAGCCGGAGCTTGAGTGGATAGGTGACGTCTGATCACGGCATTCAGCCATTTCTAATACGGTCCGGCTGTACGTGTTACGCCTCTTCCTGAACGTCATAGGCAGGAGTCTGTAGAGCTTGATGGGATATGCACCGGAACTGAAGCTACTGTTGGATGACTTTCTGTTCAGCAGCATCTGGGAGTCAATCCCATGGAAGGTTTTCTGATGGTTCTTCAGGATGTAGTAGGTCATGAAGGTCTCCAAGCAGAAGATACACTGGTAACGCCGCTCCCCTGTGTGCCAGATCTCGTGCTTGCTGCGGTACTCGGCCAGGGCGAACACTTTATTGCAGTAGTGACACGGGTACATCCTACGCCAGGAGTGCACATTCTCATGCCTCTTCAGGCTGGAGAGGGTCACATATGTGCGCTTACACACGCTGCAAGGAAATGTTCTCCTCTGTGCTTGTCCCGGTCGGGGAGCTCTCAAATCTTTCAAAGGTGCAAGAAGGTTTGGGAGACGAGAAGGCTCTGAAGGCAGCTCATCCTTTTCCACGGTCAGCGTTGTGCTGCTGCCGAGACTGTCCCTGGCTAAAGACTTCAGGGCTTGCTGGCACACCTGCTCGTGGCTTCGGAGCCGCTTTAAGTGTATGAATTTCCGATAGCAAAACCTGCAGATCAAGCGACTCCTAAACCTACTTGTGCAGAACGGCGGGTGCGTGCGGGGGCCAGGGTCTCCGTTGGCTACGTGGAGGTGAAGCTGGCTATTTGGGCTGGAAGACTGTGCTGCTGGACTCAAGCTTACTCTCTTGCTGACCAGAGGAAGCTCATTTGCTGTGTTGCTCTGGCCTTTGCAGTCTGAGAAAGATGGAGAGGATAAGGAGGAAGGGGTTACAACTGCAGTACTACTCTGGCTGATGGAGTCTGACGAGGATGAGGCTGGCACCGAGATGCCCGTTGCTTTTTCTGTGACATTGCGGCTACAGATGGGCACACGGCAGCGTTGGCCGGCCAGTGGAGAGGATAGTTCCATGGCTTTTTGACCCTCTTTCACGCCACTGAGTTGGCTGTGCGGGGCCAGCCGGCGGACTGGGCTTAGTGCGTATGAGTGGTCTACCAGGATCTGCAGGGACCCACTTTGGGGAACGGTCATGTTTAAGCAGCGGGCAGTGCTATGACCAGACTGCCTCTTCCCATCACTCTTAATTTGGAGGGAAGATATCGGGTTGCTGCCAGCCCCCCCCTCTGTGATGGAAAAGGCATTAGTGATCCTTGGACCACTGCCAGAATCCAGTACCTCCTGTTTCATCATATGTGGACCTGGGGGTGGCTGTGTCCACATGGGACTGGTTGCCCGGGTGGGACCAGTGGAAGTGGAGCTCTCTTGCACCCGTAGCTTCTCCAGGAAGGGAATGCCCAGCCTTTTACCAGCTGCCACCAAGGACTGGAAGCCTTCATTGTCGAGAGGAGCCACTGTGGAACTGTATATGAAGTTGAGAATGGAGGCAAACACTTCAGACTTAAGGTCCAGCAATTCAAACACTTGGCTGGCTGGCCCAAGCTCCTGTGTGGAAGAGAAAGCGTTCTGGAAATACCCACTGGAGGCTGCTAGCACATTTCTGTGGGCCTTGAACTTCACGTCTTCCACCACGATGGTGATGTCACAGAACAAGCCTCTTGTGCGCTGCTCACTCAGAGAACTGAGGAGACACTGGCTGTGTGTGCTGTCCATTAGGCCTGCCATGCTTTGGGAGACTAGCGCCATCTGCAGGGGGAAGACAAATGAAAAGCATTCCATTGTAGTTTGAATCAGTTGCAGGTATTCATTAACTGTACTCTAAAACTGTGTTTCCCAGCCTGGTCCTTAGGAACCCCCAGACAGTCGTTCTTACACCCTCCCAGCTCTACATAGGGTGCAGAAATGTGGACTGCTTGGGGATCTCTAAGGACCAGGTTGAGAAACACTGCTCTAGAATAGTGTGATAAATACTCAAATCAAATACTACATCAGAAGCACAGGGACTTGTCTGCTTTATTTTTAGGTCCAGTTTAAGCTTGAAATCTATTTACTGAAACCACACACCTGTGTCACAGCGACCTCTGACAATGGGCTATTTGAATAATGAATCAACAGCTTCCTTTGTCCTAGGTGCAGAATTTCCATCAGGATTATAACCTAGTCCATGTTTTCAGATACAGCAGGGGGCAGATAGTTCCTTGAATGGGTAACATTGGATAATATCATACACTGTTCACCTGTTTACATTGACAAAATCTCTAACAAACAAAGACTTTGTCAATCTGACTGCACCTTGTGAGTGTTTTATGTATTACGCACATGCAAAGGCAATGGAGAAAAGCCACATATCCTACTGAGAAGGCAAGCTGCTGGATCATTTTATTAAGAAAAGAAAAGTGACTTCCCCCACTTGAGCATGCCCTAGCTCTGGTGACGGCTTTGTGCTCCAGCTCTTATAGCAAACAGGAGGTCCACGTATGTGACGCCAAGGCCAGATCTGTGAGTACTTCAGTCTGAGTCAGACCGGAAATAGTGATAAAACAGGGATAGCAGGATTAATGCTATTCCTAATGCTGGTGGGGGTGGGCGAGTCAGGTTAGTACTAGCACGCACTGATGATGACAGTGAGCTGGTGAGGCTAATGCTATCACACACTGCTGATGGTGAATTGGTCAGGCAATTCCCATCAAACACATTGATGAGGTCAGGCTATCTTATGCACACTGACGATGATGATGGTCAGGTTAATATTATCATACACACGTGCTGATTGTCAGGCTAATGCTATCAGGTACACTGATGTTGGTGGCCAGGCTAATGCTATCAGGTACACTGATGTTGGTGGCCAGGCTAATGCTATCAGGTACACTGATGTTGGTGGCCAGGCTAATGCTATCACGCACGCTGATGGTGATGGTCAGGCTACCGTTATCATGTGCCCTGCTCCTGACCCGACTAGTGCTGTCTCTCGAGGCCAAGGACCCTTCTTTCGCCGGCTCGACAGATGTAATTCGGCTGTGTCTGAAGCATAGGACTGAGGGCACACCAACACGCGGAAACCAGAGATACAGCTACAGTCAGACACCAGCACGCAGGCACAAACATGCAGAAAAAAAAACCAACCAATCTCTCTGTATTTACCCACCGAGTGCAGCACCCAGGGCTGACTGTTGTGTAACAGGAAAAGCGCTGCGTGTTCCGGGCCTGTCTGACAGGAGGAGGGGTGTTTCTTACCGTTTCCCCCCCGGCCTGTGGTTGTCTGCTGGGGCAGTGCGCTGTGCTGTGCTGGGCTGTCTGTCACTGGGCCCTGCCGCGTCACAAAGCCCTCCCACAAGAGGAAAGGGGGTGGGGCAGAAACAGGAAAGCAGTGCAAAGAGAGAAAGTGGGAGGGCTGCCAGCAAAAGCAGGCACCGTGCAATGCTGGGAATTGGCCCACAGGCTTATGCTTCATCGCCCTCTAGAGGCTCACTGCAGCATAATCCTCCATAATCTCATTTTCAGATCTGTGGTCTACCAGCTGTACCTGTGGTTCTGTGGGTAGAGACTTGCTGATGTCACCAGGCAGATTTTTCAGACTCAGAGCCACTTCACCATTTATTGCCCAATATTATTCTTTTTTATCCATAAATATGAGAACTGAGTCAAAACATGAAAACTACCATAGACCTTAAATGAAAAGCTCGATGCAAAACATGGAAGAACTGCAGGAAAAACACATGCATCAAGTAAGAACAGCATTAGAGTAGCACTAGAGAGGCACTACAATAATAAAGGAAACATAACAAGAGTATTTATACTATAAGGACTATACAGTAATAAGGAATAAATAAAAGGACATCACAAGAGACAGTGCAGTACTAAAAGAAGCATTACAAAAGTACTAATAAAACACAGTAAAATAATAAAGGAACTTCACAAGGACAGTGCAGTAATAATGGAACCATCACAAGAGTAATAACGTGAGGACGATTCAGTAATACAGTAATACGTGAAGGAGTGTACAGTAATAAAGTGAGCATTACCAAGCACAAGGATAATGCAGTGGGGCAGCATAAGAGTACTGTGAGTACAATATGGCAGTAAAGGTACTTGGAGTGAGAAGAGTAAGAACAATGTAGACGTATGACAACAAAGCATTAACTAATAGTAAAAAGAGCTGTATATATATAATTGACATTTCAGAGCTCACTCAGTAAAGCCTAGTTGTGGACCATCAAATTGAATAAAACAAAATACTCAAAACAAGACAATTTATTATAATACTTTATGCAGTAGCTCCAAAGGTTTGTTGTTTGGGATGCCTTGGCATCAAATTTGCATATTGTTCCCCATGCTTTTCCCCATGTTGATTCCCATGTTGTTGCCCATGTTGTTCCCCATGTTAATTCCCATGCTGTTGCCCATGTTGATTCCCTTGCTGTTGTCCATGTTGATTCCTATATTTTTCCCCATGTTAATTCCCATGCTGTTGCCCATGTTGATTCCTATATTTTTCCCCATGTTAATTCCCATGCTGTTGTCCATGTTGATTCCTATATTTTTCCCCATGTTAATTCCCATGCTGTTGTCCCCATTGTAATCCATGCTCGTGTCCATGTTGCTGCATCTCTGAGTCCAGCATGGGAAGAAGCGCGGAAGCTGGGCCCTGATCTCCTGGCATCGCAGACCATAGACAACGGGACTGACTGACTGAGCCAAGGAAAAGACCACAAATACAACCAGTGCGCCGACCAGACCCAACCTGAGTCTGGCAATGATAAGCATGCCGGGCAGGATGTGTAGACTGATCTGCAGGCCGTGGATGAGGATGGTGTGGCAGCCCCTGGAGCTAGCGTCAGAGAAGTGTCCCGCCCGGCGACCCTCCTTGTAAATGAGAATGTAACTGAGCATGATGAGGAAAGTGAGCAGTCCAAGCAGCACTGCGGCACTCAGCAGTGAGGCCCAGCCCTCCATGGGTGTGTGGCAGGCAGGGTCCACCTCGGTGAGGTATCCCTCCCGGGCCTCAGCACAGGCCATGCCCGTGAACACCACTGGGTTGAGCAGGGCCAGCAGCCAGGCACCCATTATGGCCTTGTTCTTCACGATGTGGACAATCTCTCGGTAACGCAGTGGCCAGCACATACACAGGCAGATGTTCAGAGCCATCAGGGTGAGTGTTAGCATCAGGCCGCGGGCTAGCGCCACCTGCAAGCCAAACAGCAGCCAGCACACGATGCGGGGCATGGCCGTGTGCAGTGACTGCATCATGTGCAGCAGTGCTCCTGTTGCGTTGAAGCCAGATATGCAGGCGCAATGCTGGCACAGCAGCACGTAATGTAGCTTGCTCCGCAGCCTAGGCGTCCTGTGCACTATGGTCACCAGCATGTAGCTGAAGACAGTGGTGGTGATGAAGTTCCCCCAGTGGATGCCTGCTTTCACTTTATGTAGCAGATGCGCATTCTGCTCCAGGCTACTGGACACATTCATAGTCCCTGAGGAGAACAGACAGCAAACATCACAGTTTAGCCTTCCAACCTTACGTTCCTGATAGCCCTACATTACAATTAGCTACATTGTTACATTTAGCGTTATGTTTCTTAGTTACATTCAGCCTTACGTTATGAATAGAATTGTGCTGCATTTAGCCTTGCATTGCTAATACCTTTGCTTTACACTTACCCTTACATTGCTACAAAAGTCGCGTTACATTTAACCGTAAAATTGCCAGCACCCTAGTGTTACAGTTAGCCTTACATTGCTAATAACTTTCACCGTTACATTTATGGCTATCTCACTTTGGTCAGTTGGCTGGCGTGAGCTTTCCAATTCGAGACAAGTCTTCATGCCCATGCACACGCATTTACATGTTTATTACCTTGTAAATAGGCTGTAGGGTTTGCAAAGCACCCCAACACTTTTGATGTTGCAAATTTTAGGTTTATAATGGAATAATATAGATTTGCCGTAAATTTTCTTGCGTGAGTGTGAGAGTCTGAAAGTGTTATGCCAGGTGTATGACAGTTGGCAATCCTGCTTTTTTTAACTGTGTGCTTCATTTTCTGTGCTCTTGTTCATTGTGATTCTCCCCTTCCATGCTAACCCAACGGGGATAAGCACCCAAGACTAGCACATGTGTTCCGTCACCATCTTATCACTCTGCGAGCTGTAACCTTCACCGAGAGACATCTCAAGCTTGGAGGAGAGCACGATTCAATTCACCTTACATCCCATAGGTATATAAAGCCATCTTTGGCCAACAATACCCAATATACCTGCATGAAACAGAGCCATAGACATACCTGTGAAGGTCTCAGTAGATCTGCAGCGCTCTTGGGGATGTTTACCTGTCAGCTGCTTTGAGAATGGATAGCTAAGGCCTCACAGCGTTTATCACCTTTCTCGCCAAACAACAGGCACAGTCTGTGCTGATGTCTACTGCTGGCAGACTATGAATATTGAAAATGTCACACAAACAGCCAGCTTTATAGTTTACTTTTTTTATATAACACCACGTAGGTTTTACAAAGTAGCAACAAAACAGAAGAATGGTGTGTAATTAAAATTATTATCGGCAATTATCCATCCATTCATCTCATAACTGTTATTGTGGTTTGGGTAGCAGGGCTATTAGCAATTAGCAACGTAAAAATCTTTCTTAACACAATTGCTCTTTGAGTTTCCGGCTTCTCTCCAGGCCGTCATCAGCGTCTTTACCCCCCGTTAGTCATCTCCTTACTGGTCTGTTTAAATAAAAACACAGCCAGTCTAGTTCTTCTTACCACCGCAGCTTCACCCTTTGATAAGTGTCAGCCTCACTCTGCCTAGTCACACATCTGTGCACGAACACCTGGTTTTAGGTTTGTTTTTTTGGATACTTGTGCCATAGTAGGTGAACTTATACTTAATCAGGTTGATTATAATCACTCAGCTTTGTGTACTTTGCAGTAATTATGTACTCAGCTGACTCCTGCAGTTCTGCCTTTGCAAAGCTGAGTTTTGTGCAGAAAAATCGGAACTACATTCGATTTTTTCAGAATGAGCTGAGTTTGAGGCTTTCCCATGACATATCTCTTTTAATTGCATCCAATATACAGCATTATGTAGACATATTCATAGCTCGCTGAATGTCTTTGTCGACATTCTTCCAGCATGGAGTACTCCAGCAACCGGGTACTCCGGTTTCCCCCCACAGTCCAAAGACATGCTGAGGCTAATTGGAGTTGCTGAATTGCCCGTAGGTGTGTGTGTGAGAGTGTATAGTGTGTGAGTGTGCTCTGCGATGGGCTGGCCCCCCATCTAGGGTTGTTCCCTGCCTTGTGCCCATTGGTTCCGGGATAGGCTCCGGACCCCCCACAACCCAGTAGGATAAGCAGTTTGGAAAATGGATGGATTTGCTATTTAAACATTAATACACTAAAATTTCTGAATATGAATATGAACCATCTCAGCTAGTTAACAAACCAGTTAGAAGCGGGTCTTTTTGATGGATTCAGTGGTAGGCTTCTTTTTACTGACAATTCCTCCTGGCCTTGCAGAGTATTTATGGATTTTCACAGCCCTGTAAAATACCCACAATCCCTCATTCTCCTGTTCAATAACCACGAATTCTCATGGTTGTGCCGGATACCCATGATTCCTTGTGACCCTGCTGACTACCTGTGATCCCTCATGGCCCCTGCTGAATATCCATGATTCATCATGGCATGGCTGAATGAGCACATTTCAGGCCTCCAAGATTCACATGGGGATAAAATTACACATTAGCATGTGCAGGCAAGTTAACCAGTGCCTTGATTTCAAGTCCAGGCTGTCTAGTCTCACAGGCGGCACACGTTTCCTCTTAGAAAACATCATAAATCATACTGCTGAAAGTCATATTAATCATCTCATCGGTGTTTATTAAATCTGAAATCTTCATAAAAGTGGATGTCAAGCAAGACCCTCTCAATATGACAATACATCCAGAAGCAGAATTGCGAACTCTCATGTATCTGACGTGACACTCACGCCTTCAGACTCTCATGCAAGAAATCTTACGGCAAGTCTATATTATTTCATTATAAACATGAAATTAGCTTCATCAAAAGCGTTGTGGTAGTCTGCAATCTCTACAGACTATTTACTAGGTAATAAAACTGTTACATACATGAAAATGCATGTGCATATTTGTGCAGTCTTGTCTCAAATTGAATATCTCACTCCAGCCAGCTGACCGAAGTCGGCAGCCCTTCGAAAGACATCTATTCGCAGTTCAGCTGAGCTGTCTATGATGTTTAAAACCTTCACTCATCTATGACAAATGTGTGGGGGGG
>JAODJX010000047.1:13751828-13765030 GCA_026776945.1 Isichthys henryi
GGTGGTCTGTTGTGTAAATACCCCCCCCCCCCCCCCCCATTTTCCTGCGACAGTGGCCTAACCCCTCTGTCCTTCTGTCCCAGGTGCACGCAAAGGACTGCTTCCAACACCAGAGGAGTTTCCCCAATGTTACGATGGAGGGCGCAACTCGGAGAGCTGGGAGGGCGGCCGAGATCAACGTAAGCTGTCTGGAAGAGGAGGGTATGTGTGAGCGTGCGTGTGTGTGCCCTCACATTCACCGAGCTGCTGTGTGTCTCCAGCTCACGAGGCCTACAGGGATGGGCAGCGGCCAGACCACGGCCCTCGGGATAGTCCCTCACCTGCTGGGAGGGAACGTTCCTCCTCCCTGCAGGGCATGGACATGGCCTCTCTGCCTCCCCGCAAACGACCCTGGCACGACGGGCCTGGTACTGGAGACCCCCGTGAGGCAGATGCCGGCACCAGCCTGGAGGACAGGGGTGGGTAAAGGTTTGTGTGCCTGAGTACCCTTGCACTGGAGCTGCTACTTATAACTATGTGTTCCTCAGGTCGACCCCCGCAGAGGGATCCTCACAGAGACGAGGGGGGCTACGGAGGACCGTCCCGAGGCCGTGGGGGGTGGGGGAGGGGCGGATCAGGTGCAGCTGGGGGTGCAGGGCCCAGCTCGGGGCCTGCCACACGACGGGGTGCCAGCCGGGGGCTCCCACGAGGTGGGAGATCTCGGTAGGACTGTACTATTGGGAAAGGAGCTGCAACTGTACCATCTACCGGCTCTGTATGGAGTGGGACCAAAGACATACCTCCATATGTGCACCTTGTGTGTGTGCACGCGTGTGCCTAGATGCCCATGCGGACCCTGCTCCACATCTGTGTGGGTGTTCTGGCCCTGCTCTCACTGTGGGTGTGACACTGGACAGGTCCTGAGAACGTGTCCGTCCTAGAGTGCTTCTTGTTGGATTATCTTTCCTAAACTGGTTGTGACTCCAGCCCTGAGCAGGGAGGCCCTCCCCACCTGCTGCTGTGTTATCCAGTCGTGGCCCCATCAGGGAGCCTCCCCACGTACCAACAGAGGCGGCCAAGAAGACGGGATTGACTGCTTCATCACTGATAAGCTGGCGTTTGTGTGGTTCCCCCACAGCAGCACTCGCACCCAGCTGTCTCAGCCGCACTGGCAGAGCAGCGAGTGCTGCTGCTCCAGTGCAGAAACCCACTGTCGTTGCTCAATGTACAGTCGTTTTTCCCAAAAGCACATTCTCATAAAACGGGATCTGATTGATTCCCTCCGTCTTTAACTCCTTTAATTTTTAATATAAAATGGAGGAAGGTAATCTAACATTGCCACGCCCCTTTATGTAGAGGGTGCATTCTTTGTTTCTAAATGTACAGTTTGTCAAAAGATTGTCATATTGTTTTGTCCATTTTTGTATGACTGCAATAGAACTTGTGCAAAATTTAACAGTATGAGTGTTTTATTTCAACTCCGTTAAGCTGGAGAAATCAGTAAAATACAAAAGCAAAACTTTCTTGTACATTGTCCTGTTACACAATGGTGAGTGAAAACCTGTCAGTGGTCCCTGCGGCTTTGTTCGCTAATGCTTAGTTACACACTTTCGGAAAGCCTGTATAATGTCATGAACCTTACGTTAAACTTAATGGGATTCTGGGTGGCGCAACAGCCACCATGTGTTTTAGGGATGCCAGGTTTTTCGATCGGCAAAATAGATTCCAGCAGAGTCCAGCTTAATGTCAGATTGGCATGGTTTTGCCAGAAACAGTCCTTTTGATTGCCGATGTTGCAAGACTGCCAAGGAACCGCATCCCACTGCTTCCTCCCGGGAGCAGGGCGACAACGTACCCCAGAATGGCGGCGACCTGGAGGACAGCCCCCAGGGCAGTCAGGAGAGTGCTGTGGAGACTGAGGGCAGCGTACAGGGTCGCTGCCAAGGTACACAGATAGAAAATGGCACCGGGAGTCGGGGACATTAGTAGTTTGCTGGGTCCGCGCAAGATCGCCGCGGCAAACAATGCAAAAAGCGACCCAAGAGACCAGAGAAGAGCGAACTTCCGGGCTTTGAAGAGCAAAAATGGGGCGTAGAGGCCGGCTAGTCCAAAACACAAGACGCAAACTGCAGCGCATACCCCGAAAGCCATAAGTCTCTGTGATCTGCTCATCCCGGGCAAACACGGGTCCGGCTCCGATGTCCAGGGCCACGAAAAGCTGGGTCCTGCTGCTGTGGCGCCGTTGGTAGCCGACCGCGTAAAGGGACTGGACCAGCTGCTGAACCAGTTCTGCTTCACCGGCGGAACATCCTCAACACTGACTACAGTACTCGAACTAGCGCCGTTTTTGGACTGTGCCAGGTATTCTTGAAGCTGTCTGTTTAATTCGGTCATGTTTCACCTGGTAGTTACACAGGGTCACAGAAGTGATCGACAAATATTCCAAGAATCGGTGACAGGAAGTTATCGAAAGTACCACTGACATCATGTGAACGCGACGGAAATGGGAAAGTTAAAGACACAGCTCCGCTATTCCACAGTAATTTGGAAAGCAGTTTGGTTTTAAATTTGTGTGCTAAAGTAAAAGTAAAAACGAATCGCGAAGTAGTATGTCTAGTATATGTACAGTGGTTAATCTAAAACGTATGTGAGGATCATAATACAGCAATGGATTGGCTTACTTAGAGTTTGTTTACAGGGGAGGGCAGCGCAGCTCACACGCTTGATGGGGAGGTTGAGCTCACCTGTGCCAGTGGATTTAAAAGGGGCGGGAATTGGCAGGGAGATTTACGTTTCTTTATCCGCTTGTAAGCCGGCGGGACGTGGTGTGTTATTTGCGGTTTAGACCGACAATGAATACGGGTAGTAGTTTGTGGGGGGGTATATTTATTAGATCAGAGAGGAATCCTAGTTCCGGATGATGCACAGTAGTACTGTTGTACTTTCAAAGTTTGGAACAGGAAGCTCCTTGCTGTTTCCGGTGCAACATATATACACCATATGGAGGAGTAGGTCTTTCTGATTTTTACTCCAGTGGTGTGGCCTCCTCGTCATTATCGTCTTTACTGATTCACGTGGATGTCTAAAGCCAAAGTACACAATACGTCGTTGGAGGACTTAATCATGTTAATATCTTTACATTTTAAGTTTGACATTTTAAGTTTTCAAAGTTGAAATGTAGCTTGTATTTATAAGCATGCATTTTGTAACTGCAATAAAATGTCTTCGGTTTCTGTAGCGATGTGTGTCCGAGCTTAGTGTTGTAAAACACATTTCAGCAATGTTTGTTAACGTACGATATAGGCTGTTTGTTGATAAATCCATTGTAAAACCTGTTACGTTAAATTTGCTATTTGAAACAAAAGCTCTTAATTTTCTAATCTGATCTCACCTTCAAAAAGCGGTAACCGATTTGTCACGCAGGTTTCAGATTTTACAGTCTAGGTACCACTCCTATAAGCAAGACCTACCCTTGTCCCCTGTCCTGGGAATGTCGGTATTTCTATAATTAACCTGCCGCTACATTGGCTAAGCAACGTGCTAGTGCTGTCTATATATGGGGTTGCCTATAGTCACCACCATGAGGTGACTGATTTGAGAAAAGCAACCGGTCTAGGGCCGAGCTGGAACCACTGATCTCGGATGGAAAATCACACATTATGCCATGAAACCGACCATCTGCCAATTAATCCACAAAGCCGGTTCACTTTAATTGACAAAATCAACCGTTTCACGATCCTAAAGGACAAAGCGTAGACAAGTTTTCTGTAATTGGGACAAAATAGAACAGGCGAGTACCACGTTTTACTGAGCATCTTCTATATTAGTCCATTTACGTGTGTGATGCTTGCAATATGTATCATGAGTGTAACGCCATTTGCTTTTGGAAACAGGGTAAAATTCACGCTGTTAAATGTTTCGGAAATAGAGCGAAATGACACTGTCTTGCATAACGTTTTCTACACTGTAATGGGATTATTTACATCAGTGCTTTAATGTTTTATGTAACGTTCCAAGCAAATTTCCATTCCAACATATTGAATGGTCTTACCAGTAACTTACAGTAGCAACAGTTCAGCTCACTGTTACGACACAATGTGGAACCAGCTGAATACCCTATTGGGAAGCCCACTGTTTGCTTTTCCTTTTTAACCGAGTGAATACAAACCTACTGTCACATTTGTCCCACTGGGTGATAACTTGCTTTAAAATTTTATGTGGGAGAAGGACATATCACACCCATTCAGACTGACTGATAGCAGCTGGTGACTCTTCCCACAGGTCCATGTCTGTGACGCAGATCACATCCAGTTTGTTCCTGGGCAGTGCGGAGTCTGCCATGGACCAGACGCTGGTCTCACAGAAGCACATCACACTCATCATCAATGCCACAGTGAGACACACCTGCCCTGCATACCGTGGTGTGGAGTGCATCCGCATCGCCGTCCCAGACCTCCCGCACGCCCGACTGGGGGACCACTTTGAGAGGGTCGCTGACCGTATTCATAACAACCGAGCAGGCACCACACTGGTCCATTGTGCAGCTGGCATGAGTCGCTCACCTGCCCTAGTCATGGCCTATTTAATGAGGTACAGGGGGGTGACCCTGAGGCAGGCCCACCACTGGGTCCGTGACCGACGCCCCCATATCTGCCTCAACGCTGGCTTCTGGCGTCAGCTGCTGCAATATGAAAAACAGCTGTACGGCAAAAACAGTGTGAGGGTGGCCACTTCGCCCAGGCTGCAGGAGGCCAAGAACCTGCAGTGCGAAGCTAGAGCCCACTTGTGGCGCTGAGTTAGCAGGGTTTTCCCCTCATGCCTGTTCAAGCTGATCAGGTATGATTAAGAAATGCTCCTCCAAGGTGGACTTCTGCTCAGATTAACAAGCCTCACAGCTCTTTCACAACAGAGGTTTTAACCCGACACAATCCAGAGGACGCACATCTAGTACCAGCAGAAGCCACGTGGAACAGCACCCCTGCCCTCTGACCTGCAAAGACTTCGCATTCACTTTTTTAAAAAAAAAAAAAAAAAATGACATTTTTCTCTGCAGGTACAAATTGATCAAATGATGTAAAGCACTTATAAACTATGTGAGCTACACTGTTTAATCTCTGCATGACTGATATGCTTCAGTAACAGTCCAGAGTCCACAGGTGGCTTTATAGCCCACATTCAGTACAAAACCAAACACTGTGATAGTAACCTACATATACAAAAGGAAATGGCTAACTTTACATTGAACATATGATCGGATGCAGTCCTCTGCACTGTGGGAGATTCTGGTCTCCCAAAATCACCTGCGCATGAATGACAGGTGTGGTGGTCAGTGTCCATGAGGCAAGTGAGGGGGTGTGAACTGGCCCCACGGTCATCTCAATACTGGAAGCTTCTCTTGGTCTGAATGTCATCCAGAATCTGCTGAAGCTCCTCATCCTCAAAACGTCCCTCCAGGCTATACAGAAAGCGAAGTCAGCTGGCGCTCAAAAAGTTACCATAAGGGGACACCTCAGATTTCACACAAACAAATCTGACCTGGGGATAAGTGCTTTGGCTTCTTCTGCTGCCTCGGGACACAGATTAGCCAGACTGGCCAGCTCGAACTTGTGGAGTTTCTTCTGCAGGAGCAAACTGTAGGACAGAGAGTTAAGTAAGACCCAGCGAACTCAGGGATTCTTTTCCCGGTGCCTGCAATCGGAGAAACAAGATTACCTGCGAACACTAGCGATGGTTTCCCTGTTCTTGAATCGGCTGAAACGGGCGGTGTAGTTCAGCGTCTTCATGAAGACCTCGGACAGCTCCTGCTCGTCCTCGGCGCTCTCGTTCTGCTGCTTGCGGTGCTCCAGCAGCATGTGAACTTCGGAGTTCAGCAGCGTCTCCGCATTTTCAAATTCTGCGGAGGACACGGACACGCTAGGACACGCAGCCCCTCAGCTCATTCCACCCGAAAGGCGATTCCGAAGTACCGTACCTTTGGGGAAAAGCAGCTGCGACGCGTCTTCCTCCACATCGCCGATGCCCGCTGGCCCCGACACGCCTGCCGCCGCCATGCCTACTCTGTTAATCGCTCGCTACCGTTATATAACAAAGCACACGAGTTATTTGCAAAAACCATAAACTTCAAGTAAATCAGAGTAAAACCTTTAATATTATTAACAAAGGTACACTGGAGAAAAAGCCACAATGCGCCAGAGCCCGCCGGCAGCCCTCTTAGATACAAGAGCAGACAGCTGGAGAAGAGAGCGC
Organism: Isichthys henryi; assembly: GCA_026776945.1. Classification (NCBI taxonomy): domain Eukaryota; kingdom Metazoa; phylum Chordata; class Actinopteri; order Osteoglossiformes; family Mormyridae; genus Isichthys; species Isichthys henryi. The sequence continues at coordinate 13,758,054 of JAODJX010000047.1, forward strand.
TGGCAAAGAGCGCCCCCGTCCGTCTGGAGGTCGTCTGAGCGCCAGATTCCCCGTCCGATTATTGTCAGACAGCGCCCCCGTCCGTCTGGATGCCGTCTGAGCGCCAGATTCCCCGTCCGATTATTGTCAGACAGCGCCCCCCCTTCGACAGGATGTCGAATTTCGCCCAGCTTTCCGGCGGCTTTCGAGTCCTTTCCACAAATATAATCTTCCAGTAATGCTTTTAATAAAGAGACGTATTGTGTGTCATTAAGTTCCCATCCCGTCCCGCATTAATTCTCTCATAGTGTCGAATGCAGGATAATTGCTTTGGTCGTTGTCAAAAAGTAGTAAAAAAAGAAAACGTTACATTTTCCAAACCTCGATCCGAATTTTCGCTGCCAAAACCCTTCAAGGGCTTGGATCACTAATTTCACACGAAAAATAAAACGGGAGTGCTAAGTAAATGAGAGGGGGAGTGTGTGTTCACGCGGGGGGGTCGTAGTCTCTGAGCGTGCAGTGTTTGGACCTGCCTTACCAAGTGGCATGTTCTAGAAAGAAATGTCCAACAGGTCTGACGGCTAACTTGACAAAGCATGACAACGGGGCTGTGCACATAACCCCTTACCCTTTTGAACAGCCCCCTCCCCCCACCCACGTACCACTCACTGGCATTATTTCATTTTGGGGAACGCTGTCGATTCCCTGTGTTTATGTAAGGACTCAAAGCACTTCTCTCAGCGGGTATGGGGGAGTGGGAGGGGGACGTAAATGGCCCTGCCACTCTTAGGTCATTTTTCTTTCTTCACATAATTTGACACTCGCCTTTCCTTGTAAGGTAATGTTGCCGTTCCACAAATGGGTCTGTGGCTTTTGCTGGAGCAGTAGCACAGTGTTCTGGCCCTGTTTACATTCCAGGCTGGCTGTGTCTGCCTGCCAACCGGACGACAGGGCGCCACCGGGGGAGCAGTGACTTCACCCCACGAGAGACACCGTCTGTTGTTAGCCATTAACAAAGGACACATTCACTCCCCAGAATGTAGCACCTAACTGAAAGTTCACAGCTACCAAAAGAGGGCGCTCTTCAACTGTCATTACATGTTTTATTAACAAACAAACACCGTATAAGTCATAATTGCATTGTATTTATTTATTCACCTGTATTTGTCAACACAGGAAAGAGAATCACTACACAGTGATACTGGCTTCTGAACTTTGGGGTCAAAGTCCAAGGTTTCTCATAAACAATCAACTCTTGCATATTGGTAAGCACTCATGGAAAAAAACATTTTAAAGCTGCATTACACACAACATGGAAAAGAAGTTCTCGGCTCTTTCATGCATCACACCATGTACAATTTACACATAAAACTGTGAATTGAAACATTCTTTAAGTAAATAGTTCCACAATGTTATCTGAGTGTTTTCACCTGTAAAAATGCCCCACTGTAAATAAACGTTTCAGAGAAGGATATAATCCAGGCTGGGTGTCCTCAGCCTCAACCTGAGTTCTCCCAATCACCTATTTTTGGTACAAAGTGTTTAATAAAGACCTAACTTATAAAACACAAGTGCACATCTTCACCTCTGCTGATTTACATGTAAATAGTGTAAGGCACAAAGTTATCATCAGTACCAAAAACCTAGTAAAAAAACAATTAAGCTCTAAAAGTATTTAAATAAAGACTTGAACTGACATGTTAAATGCTTGATTAATGAGAAAGATTTTAAAAAATACATTTCTATATACACCCATCATTAAAAGCACTTCATTATGTATTTACAAAGGTTACTGGCAGACCTGTTGCCGGAGTAGAGTTTCCATGGTGATGCTATGTGGTGACCACAGTTAGCGCCTGGAGTTAGAAGCTTGTTTCCAGTCCAGACAGGTTTTCAGTTTGCAGCCTTTTTCAGTCTAGGTGCTTTCTTCTCTGTCTGGTTCTTACGTCTCTCTTGTGTGTCTAGGTTAATTCAGACTCCCAATAGGATCCCAGAAAACAAGGTCCCTTTTTGAACAATGAATGCAGAGCCTGTTCCATTGTCAACGAAGATGGAGACGTATTCACCTGCCTAGGAGAGAAAACAAGCCAAACTTAGTGGGCCAAATATCATGATGAGTGTCGGCAGTTGGGCTGCTTGAATCACAGATGAGTCACAGAAATGAGTCACTATTGTAATTTTAAACAAAATGAACATTCTTTGGTAATACTTTGGCTTTCTTGACTTGGCGGGAAATCTCTGTATTTGTGTTTCCTGCTGAATCCCATACCTGCAGGTAAAGGGTTCCTGTCAACAGGATACTGTAGACACCCCCAACTTGACTTGCACCTCCCATGGCCTCCAGGGACCTGGAAAACATCAATCCAATACATGCCGAACAAAGAAACCTGCGGCTGGATAATCAGTAAGGACTGTTTATGAGGCTCAGATTGCAGGAATTATCTCTAATGATCAGTAAGACTGTGTGTGAGGCTCAGATTGCAGGAATAATCTATAAAGACAGGTAAGGATTGTCTGTGAGGCTCAGATTTCAGAAACGATCTCTGATGATCAGTAAGGACTGTGTGTGAAACTCACATTGCGAGAAAGATCTATAAGAACCAGTAAGGACTGTGTGTAAAGCTCAGACTGCAGGAATGATTTATAATGATCAGGAAGTCAGTAGGATTTATAATTATCGGTACCTACAGGTTACTGTGACAGAGTGACTCTATGCAGATGGATGCCTTGATCCAGTCTTTCTGCCTCGGCTGAGTCTTGCGCTGGTTCTCACTGGGCTCTGATGACAGAAGTATGCAGACAAGTGCACACGTAGAGACAAGTTTGTCTGGAGTACAGGCTGGGTGGCAGGGACATTAGGAAGGAAACTGACACATACACCCAATCATATTTGGGCCAATATGGAGTCAACCGATCTGCATTTTCCGGTGTGGGAGGACACTCACACGTAAGCTCTGCACACATGTTCATAAAAACCCAGACCTGTGGAGCTTCTGTAATGGTGTCTGCATTGCAGCAGCAGCTGGACAAGTTTCCAGAATTCTAAAGAAGCGATCCCACCCTGAACCCCACCCAGTTCCTTAGAAGGCCTTATCTCTCACATATGTTGTCTTTGCAGACACTGACTGAGTTTAGTTTTGTTGCTTTAGGTCAATAGTGCTCTCACGAGCGGGTGACGCTGAATGGTGCTTTACCGATGAGCAGGCTTCCGGAAAGGTGGTAAAACCCAGAGACAGGAGCGGTATAGCGGCCACTGCTGGAGTTGAAGCCCTGACCTCTCTGGAACTGGCTCTCCGCATCTGGAGGCTGAAATACAGAAGATGGTGAGAGGGAATGTTTGTGCGTATGTAGGAGATTACTGAAGCATGTATGTACAGGTAGGTGTGTGGAGCAAGGTCAGGGACTTAGACTCACGGCGCCGAACGACTGCAGTTCCACAAGGCTTCTCCGTGGTACAGGCAAGTTGTGTAGCAGCCGGCAATGGAAAGCCGTCCCTACTCGTGGGAGTTGGTCACAGAGCAAGCAGCCTCCACTGGTGTCCAGGGTCCCAGCAGTGACAGCGACCTCTGTGTGGGGAGGGAAACAGCAGCCAATCAGTACACTGTCAAACAGCTGGAGGGAGGGAACAGCCAATCAGTACACTGTCAAAGAGCGGGAGGAGGGCAATAGCCAATCAGTACACTGTCAAAGAGCTGGAGGAGGGCAATAGCCAATCAGTACACTGTTAAAATGCTGAAGGAGGGCAATAGCCAATCAGTACACTGTCAAAGAGCTGGAGGAGGGCAATAGCCAATCAGTACACTGTTAAAGAGCTGGAGGAGGGCAATAGCCAATCAGTACACTGTCAAAGAGCTGGAGGAGGGCAATAGCCAATCAGTACACTGTCAAAGAGCTGGAGGAGGGCAATAGCCAGTCAGTTCACTGTCAAAGAGCTGGAGGGAGGGAACAGCCAGTCAGTTCACTGTCAAAGAGCTGGAGGGAGGGAACAGTCAATCAGTACACTGTCCCAAACAGCTGGAAGGACACCCTTTGTTTGTGTAGCTCTGTGAATAAGCACCTTTTCTGTTCCTTCTGAACAACACACAGTTCAAAGTTTCTGTAGCCTTGGCAGGGAGCCAGTCACACACACACACCACACATGCAGACATGCTCATGCTCCACAAAAGGTGGGTGAGGGGTTCTGAGGGAGGAATCTCAAGAATTCTCCATCCAAGCCAAGTCATATCCAATCCTGGAAAATTACCCTTATTACAGGATCAGGCTGCCAGCTTCAGCAGGGAGTGAGCCATTACAAACACTCAGTAAAGGGTTTATTAAATACTCATCATTGTACATGTGACCTGTTCTAGCACATTCTATAGTATTTTCTGGGCTGTATCCTACACTGTGTGTAGCTTGTTCTGTGCTCATGGTCAGCTCTGCGGAGTCTGGAGGGACTGCCGCTAACGTGCGGTCTGTGAGTTTAACGGCTCTATCATCACCTCTCAGCCTGAGGCGTAACTCCTGCATCAGATCCTCCTGCTGTCCAGATTGGGGTGCAGGGGGTCCTGGGGGACCCTGTGGGCCAGGGGGGCCAGGAGGGCCAGGGAGCCCATGCTGCACCAAAAGATATCCGTAATGCATTCACCTGCTTTCAATGGAACGTCCTTTATGCTATAGCAAACATTAAGTGGTTATATACACACCGTAGACTGTCCTTATATCACATCACAGACTGTCCTTACACCCTACATATTCAGCACAGACTGTCCTTATGCCCTATATACACATCACAGACTGTCCTTACACCCTATATATACAGCAAAAACTGTTCTTATGCGCTATATACACATCACAGACTGTCCTTACACCCTATATATACAGCACAGACTGTCCTTATGCCCTATATACACATCACAGACTGTCCTTACACCCTACATATACAGCACAGACTGTCCTTATATCCTATATACACACACCATAGACTGTCCTTATACCCAAGATACACCCAGATACTGTTCTTACACTCTAAATACAAATCATAGACTGTCCTTACACTCTACAAACACCCCATATTCCACCCTAACACCCTACACTAACATTGTGGACTACTCATATACCCTACCTGCACACCACAGACCACCCATACACCCCACAGTGACACCATAGACTGCCCTCACACTCTACATGCACACATAGACTGTCCATACACCCTGCAGTGACACCATAGACCACCCTTATTCTTTATTTACACACTGCAATCTGTCTACACTACAGTGTAGCCAAGCACAGCACCTAAACCTACATCCACAGCACCAACTGTCCTTACACCCAATTGTCACATATAAACTATCTGTGCATTCTATATACACATCATAGACTGTCCTTACACCTCATAGTGACACTACAGACTACCCTTACACGCTATGCAGGTACACTATAGGCTACATATACTTCCTAGAGGTATACTAAATACCCATTACATGCTAGCTCGTTTACCTTGGAGGGCTTCTTTTGAGGTTTCGTTTTCCTGTTCTCTCCTTTGTTGGAGTTCAGTCTGAAGAGCAGCCACGAGATGCGAGGGTTGACCATGGCCATGTCAGCGGATTCAGAATCCTGTGAAATTTCACACATCAGCCACCGCATGAAGTGTGTGAACAGACACCAGTGTTGCATGTGCGCAGACTGCATGCGGTGCTTCAGCTTTGAGCACTCACTAAACTCACAGCTGGAAAAAGCAACAGATTGTGTGCGTATGTGTTGGTGCATGCACAAGGGTGTATGTGTGTGGAGTGTAGGTCATGTATATATTACATTGTGGGGACCATAGTGTCCTCACCAGGTGATAAAAACCTGTTATTCTGACTTTGTGGGGACATGCCTTTGGTCCACACAAGAGGAAACTCAATTTTATAAAAATTTGACTGCAATCAAAAAAAACTAAAAATGCCAAAAGTATTATAGTTTGTTTGGTTACTGATGGTTATTGGCTGGGTAGAGATTAAGGCTGTCATTGTTGCTATTAGAATTATGCACATAGAAGTGAATGAACAGTCCCCACAAAGAAACAGATACTTAATCTGTGTATGTGTGTGTGTGTGTGTGTGTGTGTGTATGTGTGTGTGTTTGTGGCTGGTAAGCAGTGTTGGGCATTTCAAGTCCAGAAACTACAAATCCAGACCAAGATTTTGCTTCTACCAACCAACTGAATATTCTGTGACTATGACTCTTTATGCTAAACACTACTGGTCAGTATATGTGTGTCTGTGTGTGTATTTTGCATGCACTGTTTGTCGTGTGAGTGGACGGTTACTGAGCATCTCTGAGTGAATGAGGCAACCACGCGTGAGCGAATGGAGGGCTGTGTGAGGACGTACCTGCCAGTGGGAGGACGTACCTGCCAGTGGGAGGACGTACCTGCTGGTTGATGCTGGTGCTGCTGTTCCTGCTGCAGGGCTCCAGCAGACATAGCTCTCCCAGGCAGGGGACCAGCATGAGGCCCATGATCACCGCCAACGTCCCCCAGCAGCCCACGGCAGTCGAGCTGTGAGACATGCTGCAGCCGAGTGCACACTTCTGCTATTCTCCGCACTCTTCCTCTCTCTTCCTCTTCCTCTCACAGGCTTTCTTCCATCCCCTCACTGGGTAACTCTGACTCTGTTCTCCTCTTACTTCAGCTCTTCTGCCGCAGGCTTTTGATCATGGCTTCGTTTGAGTTGCGTTCTCTTAACGTTTCAGTGTGTTAGTTCTGTAGGGCGAATGTCCAGATGGGCCGATGTCCCCCCCCTCCCCCTCAGATCACTTGTTCCTGTGGACTGGAGGTCTGCGTGTCCTGCACAGCATAGCTTCAGACTCGATTAAAACTTCATAAAAGTTCAGCTCCCCAACTTTGAGCCCTCAGCTTCTCCTGTCTTTTTATTTCATGCCTCCCCTAAAGACTCCGCCTCGTCGCCGGGGGGGGGGGGGGGGGGGGGGGGGGGGGGGGGGGGGGCGGGGGGGGGGCGGGGGGGGGGGGGGGG
>JAODJX010000047.1:13781384-13801496 GCA_026776945.1 Isichthys henryi
CACACACAGAGAACACGCTCACAGATCACACTCACTGTATACCTCACGCACAGAGAACACACTGACAGATCACATTCACTGTGTGCCTCACGCACAGAGAACACAATCACAGAACACAATCACTGCATACCTTGCACACAGAGAACATGACCACAAATCACACTCACTGTATACCTCACACACAGAGAACACGCTCACAGATCACACTCACTGTATACCTCACGCACAGAGAACACACTGACAGATCACATTCTCTGTATACTTCACACAGTTGTGTGTGTGACTGTGCTCACCTCGAAGAAGAATGGGTGAGCATTCTCCCCAAGCTTATGCAGCAGTCTCTCCTGCGTCCTGGTGTGGATGCTCTTGTCTCTGTCCAGCAAGGGAGGGTACACCTGGTGGGTGCACATGTAGATGTCCCTGCAAAACTTTATACCGATGACCTCCTGGTCGTCTGGGCCATAGCGGAAGGTACAGGATATGCTGACATACACTGGAAGAGGAGAGATATCAGGCACTTTGTATCTACAGTTTTGTGAATCAGCACTTTCATTCTAATGTGCTTATTTCATTTACAGGGATGTAGGGACCCGTGGGGGGGTGGGGGGTGGAGACGTTATTTTGATTTCATTCATCCCTACAATCAAATACACATTTACATTTAAATTATTAAGTTGTGTTCCCTATTATTAAACTGTTTTCTATGCCATTGTGCGTTTAACATATAAAGTTTATAGAATGATAAACTCAAAATGAATTAATTCGTGAATAAATGTGATGATCGGGGCTCCGATACTCATGCCGACGATGATGGTGTCGTACCTTTCTTTCCTTTGAGGAGTACAGGGTCAACGACAACAACGCCATCTGGTGTACAATTAGAGGAATGAAGATTAATGACTGTCCTGCATTTGATGGAGCTGCAGTGGTATCACTGTTTTTTTGGTGACTCACCTATGGGTTCCACAAAATCACAGTAATCCACAAAGTCCCTTTTCCCCATGTACACACCAATCTGTCACAGAAAAATACAGATTTTACTTGCGCACTCTTCAGTCAAGGGGTGCTAATGCACCAGGGCAATAAGGGCCCCAGATTCCATCTGTTAGCATCCACAGTATATGGAACATGGAGTTTATTAGAAAGTTAATCAGCTCCCTGCCTGAAAGTTGAGCTGGACAGTATTCGTGTTACATCTGCAATTCTAGGTTTGAAGAAGGAGGCATGCAGATCGCAAGCAGGTCAACTGGAATATGTACAGAATAAGGTAGCAAAATGTGGACCAGTTTAGCCTGTTTAAAACCAGCTGGGAACTAGTTTTAAACAGCTGTATATCTTGTTTTAAATAATGTAACTAATGGAATTCATTATTCTATGTTGGATAATTTGTTTTAACATATCATACTGCTATGAGTTTCCAAATATGACAAGAAAATGTGTTTATTTTCCAGAGATACATTTTATTTTAAGTTTAATGTTATCAGTGCATTATATATGCAAATTTAGGCAGCAATTATTTATAAAATATCATAAATATTTGGTACATTTAGTTTTTCTCAGATTAGTGATCCTAAACTGCTTTTTGAATGTGATTAATATTACGCTGTTTAATGTCTGTATTTCTTTTTTGTATATATATATTTAAAAAAACTTATTTAATAATATTTTTGTAAAGAATTTATAAGACCGGCGCTCACCGATTTGTCTCGCAAAAACTTCTTGAAGACGACAAGTTTTGGGCTCATTTTCTGGTCCAAGATGAGAATCAGATGAAATCCTGAAAGACAAACGCCGAAAGGACCCAACCAGCACTACCCAGGCTAAAGGTGAGGACCCCGGACCCCGAGGGAACAGACACAAACACACTGGAGTGCAGAGCGTCAGGCTAACACTGGAGACTCAGTATTTGTATGGTTCGTGCCACTTTGCAGCCTGGCCAATCAGGTGATCGCACAGTGTGTACACACTCACCCAGCAAGCTGCATTAGACGAGTTCCCCTTTGTCAGCAGAGGGATGGATATGTCAATGAGAGACATACAATAGAGGTCAGGGGTGCTGGGTTTAGCGAAAGATCTCATATAGTTTGTCACGGGACTCCCCCCATATCACACATTAGAGCAGGTGCCACCTCGGTTATACCCCATAAGACCTGGGACCATGTCAGTGTGGCCGATGCTTAAACCTGTGCATGGCTTTCTTTACAGATCACGTTTCCTTGCAAAAGCTGTCAGGTATATAAATAGCTGTAACTGTGTGTAAACAGATGTAATAAATTACAGGAGGAGCAGAGCATTGTGACTGACATCGAGAGCAGCGAATGGTGAGGAGACAAGGGACCCAGAAGCCAGTATCAGCGGTGTCTGACCCTCAGGCTTAAGCCCGTCTTGCCTTTGTCAGCAGACTGTGTCTTTAAGGGGATCACCTTCGGAGCTGCTAATCTCAAAACAAGAGGCTCACACATGGGACGTTTAGGAAACAAACAACATGGAGATGAACACCTCCGTTTTTACCCGGAGACGCAGGCCTGCAGTCTGACCTATAGGTCACTGTTCTTCAGAAGTATCTACCCATAGTGCAACAAGCTTTAAGACAACTGAGAGATTTCAGACATTAAAAATGAAATGTGAATGACCAGCGACTTGAGCAATTGCAGGCAAATTCCATTCGGGACAGTTTCAGCTACTTTAATTTAAAATCGATATACAGGTTTACAGAGATAATGGGAGGTTACATTTTGTTTCTTGTTCAAACCCACTGGTGTCCAACAGTCATAAACTGAATTCTCACAATTAGGCTGGGTAACTTCCATGGAAAGTACCGGAATTAAATAAATGCAAGTGGACAACACGGTAAAACAGGAAAGCACACATTGGTGGGAGAATCATTTATTATTGTTATTTTAATATATACAGTTAAATAAGCGGAGAATCTTCTGGATTAAACCGTGGGAGAAGAGCAGCCCCATCTGGACACAGACAGACACACACCCTTGGCATTCCGCCATAGTCAGTTTCATATCCCACAATGCACCTCAGGCAGGGGCTTCCAGTACAAATAGGACAGCAAGGCCTGGCTCACTGTGGCTTATGTCTGCATGCATCGCAACACTGTAAGGATCTGAATATGGATACAGTCAAGAGACCTGAGACACAGACACGCACTCTCACACTTACATATACAGACACACACACACAGAACAGGACTGTGGCTCCTGGAGTTCACTAGGGCTTATATCCGTTCACACCGGGAGCAGACTGACGGCTCTCACTCGTCACTTTCGCTGCTGCTGGATCTGGCTCCGCCCCCTTTTCAGGCCAATGAGGACACAGCAGAGTGATCACATGTCCGACCAAAGCACCACCCTGCTGCCTTTCTCGACGCTGACCACGTGAGTTCCCGATGGTGACCAGGACACGGCGTTGATGGCAGTGCTGTGGGAGAGAAGCGGCCGGTGTGAGGTGAAGCAGGATAGTCTGGGTAGCAGACAGGATAAGGGAGGAGGCAAGCGGGGAGGGGAGGGTACCTGTGCTGCCTCTCTAGGCTCCGCTCTACCTTGCCTGTCAGCACATTCCACACGTAGAGGGTGCCATCTGCTGAGCCGCCCGCGACGTACGCACCGTCGGGACTAAGGGAACAGGTGAGTCAGTACAGACACTGGCAAAGACACTGGCAAAGACACTGGCAAAGACACTGGCAAAGACACTCACAGCACGCCTTACCTGAATGCCACCCTAGTCCAATCTGAGCCACACTTGAACCCCTGAGAACTAAAAACAGAGAGAGAAAAGGATGAGATGCTTCAATGAGGAAATCAGCCGCAACCTCTGACCTCACTGACACAATCTTACCTGAAGGTCTGCCGGACAGCGTTGCAACGTAAGTCGATGATCTTCACCAGGTCATCACGGGAGCAGGTGAGAAGCTCGGTCCTGTCGTGATTCAGGTCCAGGGAAGTGACCCGGCCCATGAGCTCCAACTCTCTCACAATGCTCTCCGACCTGACGCAGCATAGCGTACACAGGGCTGTCAGGCAGGCCCAGACCAATGCAGAGCCATCAGGCATAACCAGACGCAAGCAGAGCCATCAGGCATGATGAAACGCACCGGATGTCCCAGAAGCGCACTTTCTTGTCAAAATGGCCACTCATGACACACTGCTCAGTGCAGACAATGTCATTGCAGCTAGAGCCCGCAAACACTGTCTTCATACCTGAGAGACAATCAAACAATAAACTATGGTCACATGAGATGTGTGCAAATCTTCAAGTACTATAATAATCACCAATAGGCAACATTATTTTTCGCTTATCGTAATTACTACAAGTCCACGTATCTTAACCAGTGTACCACACTGCATGACTGATTCAAACTGGAGAAATTTCACTTTTTGTATGCATATTTTTCGAAGTGCTACCTCATGCAGTATTTTTAATAGCATAATTAAGAGCTAATTAAGACCTTGGAGCAGAGATCGAGGCTGTGCGGATCACTGGGGCTTGAGGGGTGCTGAGAGGAAGGTTGCGGGGATCATGAAGGGCTTGAGGGTGGAGCAGAGGGTGGGGCTGCAGGGATCACTGGGGGCTTGAGGGTGGAGCAGAAGGCGGGGCTGTGGGGGATCATGAGTATCTTGAGGGTGGAGCAGAGGGTGGGGCTGCATGGATCACTGGGGGCTTGAGGGTGGAGCAGAAGGCGGGGCTCTGGGGGATCATGAGTATCTTGAGGGTGGAGCAGAGGGTGGGGCTGCATGGATCACTGGGGGCTTGATGGTGGAGTAGAGGGCGGGGCTGCAGGGATCACAGAGGTTGTGGCTAGAGTAGGGGGTGGAGTGTCAGAAACCAGAGCGCTTAAGGGTGGAGTAGAGGGTGGGCTGCAGGAATCATGGCAGTGGATTGAGGGTGGAGAGGAGGGCGGGGTTGCGGGTTCTTACAGACTTTACTGCGTAGGTCCCACAACTTGAGTGTGCGGTCGTAGCTCCCCGACACGATGCGCGCATTGTCCAGCAGGAAACGGGCGGAGAGCACTTTCCCACTGTGTCCTGTCAGCGTGTGCTGAGGGTGACAACACTGAGCTGAAAGGAAGCCCCTACCCACTGAGCAGCACCTGCGCCTCACACCTGAGAGTGACGGCCACCTGAGTGAGCTGGCGGCTGGCAACATACCCGCAATCGGTAGTCATCCACCGTCCAGATGCGGCTGGCAAAGTCATTGGATGAGGCGAGTAGGTATGAGCCCTGAAAATGGACATTCAGCTGAGGCTTGCAGAGCCGTCATCGGCCAGGGGACAAGCAGGGGACATTATAAAAGGACAGTATTGAAGGCACACATATACAGAAGGTCCACAAGAGGCTTAGTGAACCGAGAGACTTACTGCACTGTCAAACTCGATACAGGTGATCCCTGCATTGCTGCCAGTGAGGGCGCCCTTCAGCTCGCAGCGACCTGCAGTGGGAGGGCAGGGTGTGATGCAGCCGTTAGCACTGCCCCCAAATCCACTGCAGACCACAGGCTGTCACTCCTACCTGAGATCACTTCCCAAAGCTTGACCCTGCGGTCCATGCCGCCTGTTGCTAGGAGACGAGATCCCGGACTGAAGCGCACCGCATTAACTTCACCATCGTGGGCGTCCTGCAGACACACGTGTTTCCGGGGGTCTATATGGATGGGCACGCTGAGGCGCTGGGTTAAGGATACCGAGGGGGAGGGCGTGACTTACGAAGACGTGCTGGGCCGTCGATGGGACGCGCACCTCTGCGCAGACGCCCACGTGCGTGTCTGTGCTATCGGGGGAAACATTCACGGAGCGGCGTCTGCTGTGGAGGAGGGAACAGAGACATCAGCGCGCAGATTCAGGAGGGATGCAGAGACACAAATGGGGGGGGGTGGGGGGTCATACCCAAACATGCTGGAGATGGAGTCCAGGAGTCCAGCTGGGGGAGGAGCCTGGGATTGCCGCTTGCTGTGGAAGGGGGAACAGAACAGACTGAAGAAGAGATCCAAAGGCAATCCTGCCCTGCCATATGGCGGCGCCTACCTGGGAGTCCGGGATACCATGCGGCTGGGCGACCCTTCTGCTGGCACCTCTGCAGCCTCCTCTGACAAAACCTCAATGTCATCGTCCCTGGGGAGCACACACGGACATGTCCTGCTGTGCACATCCACAAGCACACACTGACACAATTAAGTGCGCAAACGCGGCAACACTCACGGGTCGAGCGGCAGCGGTTCCTTGGCGGCGTCCGCAAGCTCCTTCTGTAGTTTGGCTTGCCTGCGTCTGTAACGAAACTCGTAATTTCACCATATTGGTCTCTGTACCTGGAATTTTTCCCCCAGCATTACGCTAAACTGGGAACCCGTTTCAGTGGGACCTGCAGCCCGAGAGTGTGTGTACGTGCACCTGCAGTCTTTCTCATTCTCTGCGTTTAGCCGGTTGGCCTCCTGTGCTTTCTCAGCCATCCAGCGGGACACGAGTTCCTGGTTGTCCTCGGTGGTGCGACGCAGCTTGTCCTCCAGGGCACTGAACGTGATCTGCAGGGCATCGTACTCGTCCTTTAGTGTCTGATTGGCCCGCTCAAGTTCCTGCAGGGAGGTGCGCAGGTCTTTGCACTCTCCCTCCAGCTCTTCAATCCTCTGCTGGTACTCCTGCATCCTGGGGGTGCAGTTCAGAGGTCAGAGAGAATACACACACAATCAGAAAGGCACACACGCAGCACTGGAGGTACTTACTTGGCCTGATTGCTCTGAATCTCTTTATCCTTCTGTTGCATCTGGTTATTAAGCTGGATCACATTTTGAGCAAGCTGTGAAAAAACAAATGAGAACCACAAGTGATTTCATGCATAAATGAGGATAAAAGTTCTGCTCAGACAAGCTGCCGACCCACAATGTTCAGACAGACCTCCCCTCGTTTCTTGTGAAGCTCAGTCAGTTCTTCCTGGTGTCGAATTCGAATCTGGGCCATTTCTTGTAAGAGGGCATCACTGCGGCTCGAATCACAACCTGGGCTGTGGGACGAAATCAAAAACCGTGAAGCAGAGTGCCCAGAGGGGGGCTGCAGACAGCACACACAGGACCAACCCACCTGAGGTCCTGCCTGTTCTGGAGATCGAATTTGTCTGTTTGAAGTCTTTCTGACAGAACAGCTTGTAAGTCAGACTTCTCCAGCAGGCGATTATCTATTAAAAGAACAGCACTTGAGAACACGCCCCTTTTCCCCTCAGTTCTTCTCCAGGAGAAACACTACAATTCAGATTCATTTTCGATGGGTAATAAAGGATTCATGTGACTACAAATGAAACAACACAATGACAGGTATGACAGAGCCATAAGCAAGCACATCACTAGGTAAGGGCTCTCACATTGGTGGATGATCTCTTCAAAGGCCTGCCTCTGTACACGATCCCTCAGCTTCAGCTGCTCCGCAATGTGTCTTTTCCACGTGCATTCTGTTCTGCCCCCGGCCCCCGACATCATCTGTCGGTAGGAAATCAGCCATGCGTCAGCAACTTTATGAAATTCATATTTACAGAAGCTGTTCCTAAAGCGACTAAAAATCCGCAATTCAGGTTTACAAATATGAAATACCGTGATCTTGGGTTGGGTGCGGGTGTCAACAGGTAGACTCTGAAGTATAGGCGTGTGTGCCTGTGTCACTCCTGTGCCATCGAGACACACAATTCACTCGATGATGCATCAAACGGTTCAGTTGAAGTGCCCACCGCAGCAGTCAGATCCCCAAATCAGCACCCAGAAAAGCCGCAATCACGTCGACCCCTACCGATTCACAGCGACGTGACGTGCAAACCACCCTTTTTTAAGAAAACTGGTTTATCATTTACCCGGTGAGCTCGGAACGTTCACATGCTAGTAACCAATGACCATAGGGGTAAACTACCATGACACCTAAGATTCTTAGCTAAAGTAAGACGCTCCTACGTAACCGCAATATATTACACATACACTGGGCATGAAGTGACTCACGGCGACAGTCAATTAATCCCTCCAGCGACAGATTTTTTCAGTCCAGTCAAAATAGTTGATATTTAGATTAGTTCTGTAGCGATAGCTAAGTGGCTAACAAGCTTCCGCGTATCTGAGTTCCCTATATTAACTGAACGGTAAACAAAACATGACAGCCACCTACGACAGGTAAACAAATCTCTTGGCTCCCGGAAATCGCGTTGGATATAAACAAGTTTGTTGTTGTCGTATTGTTGGTGAGATAGATGCAATTTTCCGACGCTGACTTATTTACTCCTATGGTAAACCAGTCCTCTTTCAGCCATTTTGGCTCCTGGTGACGTCACACATCAGTCATGCAGTCGCGTTATAATTACGTATTTAGCGCGTCGATTTCTCGAACTATCTCGAAGCCATTAGGCGGACAGATGGATGAACAGGGTAGTTCCACGCTTTAAGGAAGTCACATTTCTGTGATATAGGGGCGAAGAAAGATGTTTCTCAAGACGAAAAGCGTGAAATAGTGCGGTGCAAGATTCGTGAAAACGTCATATTTCGCGAAAACTGAAGAGAGATAGTCGAACTTTGAAAAGATTCGTGAGTGATTCAGAGCACAGAGAAATTCTGTCAGATAAAAGCTAATTAAGGAAAGTTAGGCACACTAATGCCATTGAAAGGGAAGCAGTAAAACTGCGATCGTTCAGCAGCATGTAGGTATTTGGAGCTGCTGGTGTCTCTGGTGTCCCAATAACTTCTCAATGCGAGCTTCTCCAGATGCTGGCAGTTGTACGTAACATTAGCAGGTGACACAGAAATATATGAAGACTAATTTTCAAACAATTGTATTCACTGATGAATGGTGCGCTACACTGGATGCTCCTGATAGATTCATTCATTCAGAATTCATTGACCTTTATTTTACTAGGCAAAGCATTAAGAACAGTTTCTTATTTACAAGTCTGACAAATGCGAGAAAGCTCTTATAAAACAAAACGAAAACGGAGTAAATAAATAATGAAAATAACTAATAAAACCCATAACGGAATGATTAAACAGAATTAGAACATTTACAAGTGTCATTAAAAATGTCCGTAAGAAAGCTAGATGTAGTTGTAGATGACTCGTCAATGCCCACATTGTTACAGAAGGGAGATGGCAGAGTTTGGGCAGGAATATCGGGAGGTGAGGTGGCATGTCTCTTTAGGGACTGTGAGGGTGTCAAAATATTCTCTGCAAGATATGTGGAGGTCGTAACCGACTATTTCCTACTGTGGTATAAAAAGAATCCTGCCTTCCGAAATAAAAAATTCATGCAGGATAATACACCACCTTCCTGCAAAAAAAACCCTCATTGATTCCTTGGTTGCTATTAGCATAAATGGAGAAAAATATCATGACGTGGCCACCATCATCAACTTTGTAGGCAGTGTGCCTTGAAATAGCACCTCTGGGAGGAAATGCTGGCATCCTCAAACGAAATACAGGCAGAAGCTACACGTGGACTTGCAAGCTTAATGGATGAGACAGTTGTTAAAGTGAACGGCTCATGTACTAATATGTAATTTGATCTGTAAATATGTAAATATCTTTGAAAAATGATCTGTCCATGTAGCAAATACAACAGATTTCTGTTTTAAGTTCACTATAATCTATTGAATGTTTTCAAACTTTAGTTTGCATTTTGTTTTCTTTTCAGAGCTTAAAGTCATCGTCATTATTTTGCTTGTAATAATATCCACATTGCAAGAAAATTTATGTGTTATATCAACTTAAACCAGTTCATTTGTAGACCCCAGCAAATAATAAAAATATCCATCATTATTTTGAGAGATAAACTAATTATTGCTTATTCAATATTTACATAATGAGTCTTTCAGACATTAAAACTTTAATAACTAAGATTCTTAGAACTATATGTAATGCATTACTAAAATAACATCATTTTCTTTATATGATTATATTAAAAGTAAAATTACAATGAAGCTGGCAATAATCAAACCCTGTTCGCAGTGAAGGGAAGGCTGCTCTGGTATGAGTACCAGTAGTGTAGCTTTCGCGTGGTTATGTCACAATTTGTACACTTTCGAAGATGCTGCTCTTGAGTCTTTCACAGGTTGATTTTAAGTCCCCAACATTTTAATATTTATTATTCAGAATTTGAATTATTTGGAACAAAAAACAATTATACCAAATTTGAGTTTATTAATAACCATTCATATTCAAAAACACACAATACACAACTGATTTGTAACTAGTACCTTAAATTGTTGGGTTTCACTGAATGGTTTATGGTAATTGAAAGGTTAGATAATAACTCGAAAGAGATATGAAATCGAAAGAAAGAGCATCAAAAACAACTAAAACGAAAAATGCTACTTCTTGTGAAACAGTTTAGCAAATGTGGTTTAAACAAAGGCTTTTGCAGTCCCCGTTTCTGAGGTTGCTGCTCCTCTGTAGATGTTCTGACCCTGGCCAGGCTTTGCATAGTATTTCCTGTGACACATACAATATGGGAATGGGTTAAATATCTGTTTGCACACAATCACACTCAAGGGCTTAAAGGCAGGCAGGCCAGCTTGATGTTTAGCATGGTACTAGAATCCAGTAAAATGGTTTTATAAATAGGTAGAGTGCAACGGAAGAGCAGCTGTAGATGTACAGTTAGATATGCAAGCTGCTGACAAGGGGGACAAGACTCACCCTTTTCCTGAACCCTTCATTCCTTCTCTGCAGGAACAACATAGGAAAGCCCCACCGAGGATGGCCAGACAGGCTCCAGCCCAGGCCATGTAGAGGCCCACACCGAGCTCGAACCTGTGGACAGGTAGGGCCATCGTCAAGGAAAAAGAAGAAATCATATGTTGGTGTGCCTTATGTGAACTGTGTTTTTCAGCCATTTTTGTATGCAAAAGAAACCTGGCACCACTATGCCAGGAAGTCTTGGAGTTGAAAGGTGCTGCCCTCTAGTGGTTGAGGGCCTCTCAACAGATTGGACATATGTGTGTCATGTACAGATGCTTTCTGGGTTACGGTGGGGTTATGTTCCGATAAATATACTATAAGGCAAAAATGCATTTTAACACAGTACATCTAGCTTAACAAACATCATAGCCTAGCCTAGCTTAGCCTACCTTAAACATGCTATGAACACATTAGCCTACAGTTGTGCAAAATCATTAACACAAAGCCCATTTTATAATAAATTGTTGAATATGCCATGTAATTTATTGAATAATGTACTGAAAGTGAAAATCAGAATGTAATTGGAATACCCATCGTAAAGTTAAAATATCGCAACATGGACCATCGTAACTCGGGTAACGTCTGTATTGTGTTTGTATGCATAAGTAGGCGCAATAGGGAAGAGTATGAGGATTGTCTTTGATAATATGTTTTCCCAGGGCAATTAACTTACTTAATGCCTCCAAATAAGGGGTTATAGAACTCCTGTACAACACGAGAGGCGTACCAGGACGCGGCCGTGATGCTGCTCAAACCTGAGGTGGAGGGGCAGAGAGACAATTATCTTTAAATAAAGGGAAGAGTGTTGAGAGCGGTGCTCTTCCCTTTTACAAAGAGACCTCTACTGTGAGGAATCCAGTAATTCATCTCTTCTATGAAGAAGTAGCAGAGCAAACAGCAGCCGCAACAAGGTCAATCAGTAACTTTATCATGCTACCTCGGTTGAGTTTTAACAGTAGCATTAGCATTACTGCTAGCACAGTAACATTCTTACTTTGAGTCACTTTTGTTAGCATTATCTTTTAGGATAGAGACATTATTACTCCTCTTATTACTCTGGAGATGCTCACGTTAGCATTATAGTAAGGGCTGATAATACTGGCTGCCGCTGGCCTTACCTGACAGAAGGAACATTACTCCGCCGGTGCTGGCAATCTTACTCTTGGTTTGATCTGATGCAGAGCCAATCTTAATGCACTTGAGACCCATCATCGAAATAAAGACCGATATCAGGCCCAGGACCAGGGCTATGATCATCAGGGCACGGCATGCCTGCAAATAACCTGAATACAGAGTGACACTGTTACACAAAGGATGGCAGGGATGGGTAAAAGAGGGTAAAGCCAACCATGCTGGTCTGAAGACTCGGGGAAACTTCACTCCCAACAAATTTAATTAAAACAATAACAAGACAACAGGCTTTTATCTCAAATGTACCTTCACTTTTTTCATGAATCTAACAACTGAGAAAGCATTTCTAAGACGTTTTAAATGTATTTGCCTTCAGGTTTTCATATTTGTTCAGTTCCTTCAAGCAAGGCAAATGAGGAGCTCAGTTGCAGCAAAGACCCACATGCACAGCTGGGCCCTGGGCATCCCTGGTATAATATACGAGATAAACCATAGAATGGTAACACATGCTGGTTTATTGTAACTACTAAACTGTTGAGAATAAACACTAATCCAGCAGTGCTCACCCTGTGAAAGACTCAAATGTTCATCCTGCCCAAGAACTTAAGCCTTTGATTGATTTGATGCTAACTGAACCAATTTATCTTCCTTTGTTTTGACTGGAAAATCATTCAGTTGATGGATGGGTATGTAAGTCCAGTAGAACCGTACAGCTGCTCAACACATGCTATGGATATTACTGCAGAGCCCAATATGGCTGATGAGTTACTAAGTGTGATAGTAGGATATTGCCGCTAAAAATAAACTACGATTAAAATGTCTCCGATAAGCTGTCTCTGAATCTACTTTCTTTCCAAGTGTTTTATGTGCTTCTCCATATGAGAGTCTTACCAAATACTGATCATGTTCTGCTTTATGTAATAAAGCTTCTGATTAGTGTTTGATGCTGATTTCTGGATCTTTCTGAGCTGTGAGCAAAGTGTTCGTATCGGCTGGGTAGTTCACCTGGCAGGGCGAGCATGGACTCAAAGTCTCTGCAGTTGCTGACGCCGCTGCTGTCCTCGGCGCACGAGTGCCACAGGTTCTCGTACTGGCGGTTGGACACGATGACGCTGCCGGAGTAAGTGGACACCTTCCAGTAATCGTTAGCCAGAGCAGCGCCTGTCAGCAGCCAACTAGCCGCACCCAGCATGAAACCTGTTACTTCTAGCCCGGTCGACATGGTCACTTCAGAAAAGCAGAATCCACGCGCAAAGAGGTGGAAGGCTGACTGTGTGTCGGTCCCCTTGCAGGTGAGAGGCAGAGTTTTAGTCGATGGCCTGCAGGCAGGATCTTTACTCTTTGCCCAGGGGCTATAAACTCGTCATGGCTACACCCTCTTTCAGATGAGGACGGAGGGAGCGGCTCACACCTGCCCTACCTTTCTGTGAAAGAGTCTCATCACAGTTTCTTTCAGTTTGTTTGTTGTGTTGACGGTTGCAATCTGTTTGTCTTGTATTCCCTTCATAAATAATATGAAAATGGTTGAGCAATGCTTCAGAGAAACTTTGTGCCACTCCTGGCTAATCACTAAGGTGTGTCTAAAGTTGGAGGCCCTCAAAATCTTTTGACCGTTTCCTCACTAAGTCTCCTAGAAGCTACCTTAGTGTTAGAGATTGTAAGTAGTAACAGGCTTGTATTGGTATCCATAACATTTTCAGCCACCATACACATTCTTGTTGGAGTCCTGGTCATTATAGCACACAGATTAAATGCATTCTGCTGGACAAGGAAGATACATCCAGGTGGAAGAGCAGAGAATCAAAGACAAGCTATGAGGAGAAACTACATGGTCAGAGGTGGATAGTTCAGTTTCAGAAAATAAAAATTCACACCAAGACTTTGTTCCAACCAACCAGTTGAGTACTTGGTGATTGTGACTCTTTATACTCAACCGGGTGATTAAAACAAAAATCACTGAACCAGGCTGGTACAGTGGCGGAGTGGTTGGCACTGTTGCCTCACACCTCTTTTGACCAGGGTTTGAGTCTTTCCCATAGCTCCATGTGTGTGTTTGCGTGTCCTCCCCATGTCATAGTGGGATTTCCTCTGGGTTCTCCTGTTTCCCGCCACAGTTCAAAAACATGCTGAGCTTAACTGGAGTTACCAAATTCTTTGTAGGTGTGCATGTGTTAGTGAATGGCATGTGTTTATGCCCTGTGACAGGTTGGCACCCCATCCTGGATTGTTTCCTGCCCATAGACACCAGGATAAGCTCTGGACCCCCTGCAACCCTGAATAAGACAAGTAGGTACAGAAAATAGATGGATGGATTTGAACCATCCACTTCTGTATGTGGTATAAGGAAGACACTTTTCCAGTTTGTTTACTTTTCCTTTCTGAAGCTCGGCCAATTTTAATTTGAATAGAAACAGTTAACCAGTAACTGACTCACTGGGCACATGAGACCGAAACATTGATAGTGTTTTTATGGTTCATCTGACTCTGCAACTATGACATAGTTACTGTATTGAACTGAATGAGTCAGTTATGAAGCAGGAAGGACAGCCACGAAGACCTGCTTCTATGTAATGAGAAAGTGTGCTTCATGGTGTCCAAACCCACCCCATACATATAATCGCCCAACCAGTATAGGGTCATGGTAGACAGCCATATAGACCATGAGCAATTCAGCAAGACCAGTTCACTTACCTGCTAGTTTTTAGCCTGGGGGGTTGGGGGGTGGGGTGAGCAGAGCAGAAGGGGGAAATAAGAGCAAACAAAGCCAGGGGCAGCATCTAAAAGCCCAACCATGGAGGTGTGAAGCTACTATGCTACCTTCTGTTCCTCCACTCCATCCTCACACCATAACATTATGCATGCATGGATGGCTCCATCAACTTAGTTGCTAGAGTCTGAGGACCTAGAGCTGAATGACTTTGGTTTAAGAGGTGAAAGGTTGACAGGCATTAAGTATGTGAAGTCAACTACAGGGCTAAAACCCAACTGTACAGCATTAAGGTGATTTCCATCTCTCCACAGATCAGCCCCACAGTCAGATGACCCGGGAAAATTATTGTACATTATTTTCTGTACTTAACCCAACAAAGGAGAGTTTGTCTTTGAATCATGAAGGCATTTGAAATGCAGTTTATGGCTTTATGGCTTTATAACCATGTTAATGGTTGTCCAGTATCAGGGAGCAAAGTCTGCCCAGTCGGTTTCTACCAGAAGGAGTTTCCCCACATCTACATGTTGTTCTGAAATGAGCCAGAGTGTAATGTGCCAATTACCACCCACATCTACTTACTCACACGGTAAAATATCCCTAGGCTGAAGCCATGGAGAATGAAATGAAAGTAAAATTCAAAGTGTTACTGGTGTTTTTCAGAGTGTGGAAGATTAGTTTACATCCTATCTGGTGTCTCCCTTGCCTTTTTCCCTTTCCTGCTTCTTCCAGGCTCACCGTGACTGCTAAGCAGTGTGAAAGATTCATGGAAGTGTAAATGAAGTCCAAGAGGAAGACAAGCTTAAGCATATAACCAAACACAATGGTGCTGAAGACTTCCTGTCCTGGCTAGTTTCAGTACTGATTCTTGTGCCCTGCTTACATATGAATAATAACAGTCTGTTTACATAAAGAATGTGTATTCATTCACTATGGTGAGAAAGTTCTAGAGGAATATGAGGAGAAATATGATGACAAAAGATGATGATACAAAGGAACACGATGTATTCATCAAAGAGGAACAGGAAGAATTAATCACAGAGGAAGATAATAAAGTCACAGTACAGCACAATGAATTCATCACAGGGGAACATGGGACAGCTGTCCTGAAGAATGACCTTTTTCATAGCAGATGTATTTTGTATACACTAAACAGCTGTAACACTAAGACTGCTGACAGGCAAAGTGAATAACATTGATTAATCTTGTTACAATTGCCATTATATATTAGGCAAGTGAACAGTCAGTACTTGAAGTTAATAGTTGGAAGCAGGAAAAATGGGCAAGTGTAAGGATCTGAGCAACTTTGCCAAGGGCCAAACTGTGATGGCTAGATGACTGGGTCAGAGCATGTCTGAAACAGCAGGTCTTGTGGGGTATCCCAGTACGCAGTGGTTAGGATCTACCAAAAGTGGGAGGCCAACCTTTGAACAGCATGGCACCAGGATGCACTATGAGAAGAAGGCAAGCCGGTAGATGCATTTTGATGTTTTTGGCAATGGTCTGCTGGGAAACCTTGAGTCCTGGTATTCATTTGGATGTTACTTTGAGATATGCCGCCTACCTAAGCTTTGTTGCATACTGAGTATACCCTTTCATGGCAACAGTATTCCCCAATTGCAGCGACCTCTTTCAGCAGGATAATGCACCCTGCCACACTGCAAAAATTGTTCAGGAATGGTTTGAGGAACATGAAAAAGAGTTCAAGGTGTTGACTTGGCCTCCAAATTCCAAATAGATGTCCAATCTATGGAAGCCCCAGCTTGCAACCTGCAAGACTTACAGGATCTGCTGCTAATGTCTTGGTGCCAGACACTATAGGTAACATTCAGAGGTCTTGTGGAGTCCATGCCTCGATGGGCCAGAGCTGTTTTGGTGTCTCAAGGGGGACCTATACAATAGTAAGCAAGTGCTTTTATTGTTACGGCTGTTTTTGTAGATGCCAATATAATTATTGTTCATTATTATTGCAATGACACTTTAAATATTTGGTTAATGATTTTGTTATTTCTTGGCTGTATTGGATAAGTGGTAATAGAATGGACTGAGGGGTAAGTTCTTTTAAATTTTTAATTCTACATACGTCTGAATTTTTCTGTTTACTGGTAAAATAACCAGTATAAAAAATGTCAGTAAACATCTCTTGACATAAATAAGAAAAACAGGTTAATCGAAGGCAACCTGACCTGAAAAAGATGAAACATGAAATTGGAACAGCAACAAGGTAGGCGAGTTCCTGTTATACAGGTCTGACCGCCCCAGTAACACAACGGCAAAGAGGGAGTAGAGCGGCTTCCAGCTCACTCACTCCTCATGCCCAGAGCCACAGAAGCAGGCAGAGGATACGCAGCAACGAAGAAGAGGGACTGCAGGAGAAGACGAGTGTCCGAGAAAGAGAAATCAGAGGGCGCTCAGGTGTCAGGAAGGTGATGCGACGGAGCAGGTGCCGTCTGCTGCTACTGGCAAGTGGCTGTTTCATAGTACAGGGTGAGTGCCCTCGAACACACACACATACGCATAGTGAATACTCTCTGATACACTCACAGTGAATACCCTGTCTGATGCACACATGCATAGTGAATATTCTGTCTGATACACAAACTGATAGTGAATACTTTCTTTGATACACACACTTACAGTGAATACTCTCTGATATACACATGCATAGTGAATACTTTCTCTGATAGACACACTCATAGTGAACGCTCTGTCTAATACATGCACTTAGTGTATATTCCCGCTGATACCCGCTCACATATACTCATACATACTGTCACAGTGAGTATTCTCTCTTTCTCTGTCTCTCTCTTACACACACACACACACACACACACACACATGCGGTGTCTATATCTTTATTAGGGCTCTATTCAGTTCTATAGGCATAACCCTAATCCCAGCTATGACAAACTTAACCCGTACTTGACCCTAAACTTAAACATAAGTAACCAAACAAAATTAAAAAAAAGTCTTTTGGCATTTTTAGTTCTTTGATTGCAGTTATGGATTTTTATAAAATTGAGATTCCTTGAGTGGGAACTGAAAAAAAATGGTCCCCACAATGTAGAAATAGCAGGTTTTTATCACATCGTGGGGACATTTGATCCTCACAGTTTGATCTATACATGACCACACATACTCTCTCTGCACACAGAGCACATAAACAACGGTAACTGTAGAGGCATTCCTGGGTGTGGTTCAGGTGAGGCCGCTCTGGTGATTCTGCCCTGGGCGGCCATATGATTTCTCATGCTACACCTATATCTGTCGCACAAATCGATCAATTATTCGCCTAGGCTTTACATGTCCATTTCTCAGAGACACACACGCACACGCTTATACACACAACAGCTGGTCACCACGGCTTGTGACGCTGGCTGTCCTTCTGCCAGTCCTAGGTGCCGAACTGCTATCCCATCCGCGGGATGTGTTTATGGAATCAGTCAACATGAGGCACGTGCTCAGGTGGAGCCCCCCTGTGGCCGCATGCAGCACTGTCAGATACTCGGTGCAGTTGCAGGGGTGAGTGTGATGAGCATGTCATATTTGATCAATCGTAAATGTAAAGAAAGTTGTCAAGGGCAGACGATAAAGACGACACTCTTGTATTGCAGGGAGTTTGAGCTCCACATCTTGAATGGAAGTTGGGAGAATTCTCAGGCTTGTTGGCTGACCATCCTTAATGAGTGTGACCTGACTGCTGACCTCGCCTCCGACTCGGATTACAACCTCCGTGTGCAGGCCCAGTGCGGCGAGGCTGTTTCCCGCTGGACCACTCTCCCTAGGCCTTTCAACAGGGAACAGAGTGAGGCCCGACTGGAGATACCCACCAAGAAAACGCATGTGTTCATATCGTATATTGGTCAACGGGGCCTCAGTTATCAGTAGTCAGCCTCGAGACCTCTATCGGCGATTTGTTCACAATAGCTGATGAGGGGCTGGTCGGGCTGGCCAGATTTGTGATTTTGAGGAGAATAAATGTTCCATGTTTTTAACAGCGAGGCTCACCGTCCCCATCATCGGCGTGCGGGTGTCCGGAACGTCCGCGCAGGTCGACCTGCCAGACCTGCCCTCCACCCTGGAGATGTTCCTCACATACTGGAGAAAAGACCAGAAGATTAAGGTGGAGGAGCCACCCCCCCATACTGTCCCATGTGGCATTCGCCCTTCTGTAGCTCACATGATGCAACTCTGTTATTACCAAACATCTAGACTACATCCCTTTCACTCGAGCGCACACGGTTTGCCAGATGACTCCGTGTTTTTCACTTCCAGGTGTCCAGGCTAAAGGTCCCTCAGAAGTGGCATCCCTATCACCTGAGCGGCTTGCAGGAGGGAGCCACATACTGCTTATTTGCCCAGGTCTACTTTCCTAGCACCAACAGAAGCACCAGCTCAGAAGATCAATGTTTCCATGTGCCAGGTGTGGCAGAAGGACCCCTGGGGCAGCCTGTGCTAAAGCCTGGGCAAAATTCCTTAGGATAAGATGCCATTAGGCGACTTGTCTGTTCCTGTCTTCCCAGACTCCTCACTCTGTTTGCTGGGGCCAGTTACCATGTTTTTCGTCTTGGTGCTGCTTGTGGTCCTGGTCCCTGTCCTGCTGTGGACTGCTAGACGCTTCTTCTTCACCCTCTTCCACAACTGCTGGTACCAGGAGCCGCTGCCAGCTGCCCTAATCGATGATGTTGAGGTATGAGTTGCGAATGTCATGCCAAGCTTTGGGCCTCGTTGGGACTCTGAGGCATAGACAGACCTCCCTCTGTTGACTGCAGAATGAAAGGATCTACTTAGTAAAACTAGACCACGGTGAAGAGCATCACGCCATCCTGGTGTTAGAGCCCAGCCACCTGGGCATGCCGATGCCATCCATATGATCAGGTATGGTTCATTCCGGATCCCATTATACAGCAGCGATGTATGGTACCTGTCAAAAGTTTGGACACACCTACCAATTCTCTATATTTTAGAATAAAGACATCAACTTATAAAATAACAGACATGGAATTATGTACTAACCAAAAAAGTATTAAACAAAAATAAATTAATTTGTTGGGGGGGGGGGGGTGGAACTCAGGCCTAGTTCATGCTTCACTTTTCGCGTGCGTTGTTGGGTTGGGGACGGTCGTCTGCATGACAGCTTGTGTTCACACTACATTTGGCTGCGGATGCGGAAGGTTGCGCTCGGTGCTGCATACAGCAGTGATATTCCACCAGACCAGGAGAGGGCAGATGCATTGCAACAACCAGAAATACAGGCAGTGTAGTGAAACAGGTAAACTTTTCTGAAATTTTATTTAGTTATTAGTCAAGGCTTGGGTGGTACTACGCTAATAAGGCATAAGGCAGTATTTCGAAATCTATCCATCCATTTTCCAAACCACTTATCCTACTGGGTCATGGGGGATCTGGAGCCTATCCCGGAAAGAATGGGCACGAGGCAGGGAACAACCAAGGATGGGGGGCCAACCCATTGCAGGGCACACTCACACACCATTCACACTTACGGGCAATTTAGCAAGTCCAATTAGCCTCAGCATGTTTTTGGACTGTGGGGGGAAACCGGAGTACCCGGAGGA
>JAODJX010000047.1:13801596-13821259 GCA_026776945.1 Isichthys henryi
GAACATGCAAACTCCACACACGTGACCCAGGCGGAGACTCGAACCCAGGTCCCAGAGGTGTGAGGCAACAGTGCTAAGCACTGCACCACCATGCCACCCCTATTTCGAAATCCTTATGACAAAATTAGCTGGGACCCCTCACCCTGTCCGGCGAATTTTTATCGCCAATATTTCAAAATGGCCAAAGTGTTGCTTTTTAATATACCATATGCTGCGGTATAATGTCTGGACAGTATGACAAATTAGATATGCGGGTATCTCTAACCCTCCTCACACAGCTGCTCACCATAACTACTACAATAATTGTTCTTCCTCCACTCTTTTGTCATTGACTGCTGATCTGTGAAAGGTCCACACTGTCACCTACTGGAAGCACCTAATCAATAATCTGGCACAACCGATCACCAAATTTACATCACGTCCCCTCTCCCACAACTGAAAGCACATGTGGAAAAGTGGAGTATGAACTGGCTTTCAGAGGGATGCTGGTTCAAACCCCTGGGTCGGTAGAGTGATCCCACCTTTCGGCCCTTGAACAAGGCCCTAAACCCCAACTGCCGCAGGCCGACCCTACGGACTCCTCTACGCCAATTCATGAGGTGGCCTCCTAGGATGCTCTGCCAGCTGTCCTGAAGGAGCTCCCACGAATGCTGAGCTCTCACTGGCAGCTATTCCTTCATTCTCTGGTCAACCTCCCCCAAATCCATTTCTACAGTGTTTAGGCCAGGTGGCCAGGTCATGTTATGCGTCACTCTCACTCTCTCTCCGTTGTAGGTGGCTTGGCGTGTCTAAATGTTTGAGGTACTGTATAAAAACACACATCGCCCTGCTGGCTGTGTAGTGTATGTGCGGCTGACAAATAAGGATCCACTGCAGACTGAGAACACAAGGGAAGCTTTTATTATGACAGTGCGCATGGAAGGTCGCCCCTCACTCATCCACTTCCCAAGGCACCCATCAGTCCTCAAAAATAGGAAACCGACAACTGGGGGTAAGGGTTAGGAGCACCCCAGCCCAGTTCCAAAAGGCTCGTCCCAATGAAATAGTACAAAATATCCAAACAGTATCCATGTACTGCACAGCACCTTCTTGATTGGGAGACAAGATCAGAACCCACCTCCCAGCCCCCTCACCCCTGAAACAAAAGATGAGGGGGAGGGGAAGATGGGAGAGGAATTCTAAGCCGAGGCCAAGCCTGGATCCTGCTCCCGCCCTGGCCTTATGGGACATGCTGTACAGGCCAGACTAGCAGGGATGAAGGACATGAACTTGGCTGCTCCTTCCAAATCTGGGCATCAGTCTTCCTGCA
The DNA here is from genome assembly GCA_026776945.1 of Isichthys henryi. Taxonomy (NCBI): domain Eukaryota; kingdom Metazoa; phylum Chordata; class Actinopteri; order Osteoglossiformes; family Mormyridae; genus Isichthys; species Isichthys henryi. Next base: position 13,802,906 of record JAODJX010000047.1, read on the forward strand.
GCCACATCCAGAGGACTTGGCCTCTACTGCCACCACTAGCCTTCCAGTAGCTATTGCAGCTTGACCACTGGACAGAGCCGTGGCCCTGCCCCTCTAGAGCGAGCCCGTACCTCCACCTGGTCCCCTCGTCCGTAAGTTGTGCCAAATCTTGACTAGAGGCTCACGGTTCTTCCAGATGAGCTCATGGCCTTGGAGGATGTACCAGCTGAAAGACAGCCCAGAAGATGATGGATAGGGCCATGATTGAGGAACTAAAGGACAATTTTAAGGAAAAAACTAAACAGGATGATGGACGAGAGGGCAGGGGACTCACATTCCAAACAGCGCCCCTCCGAGGTGTGCTGCGTGGTCGAAGAACCTCCATCCAAGGATGAGGCCGGCCGCGTCCATGGCAACGATAGCTTTCAATGCCTGTGAGGAGGGGCACAGTTACGCGGAAGCACAACGCGACGAATCAGGATGAGGCTGGAGCGTCTCTCTATTCCACTCACGCTGCCGGCTGTGAAGGTGAACATAGGCAGGAAGATGATGGCCAGCTTTGCCTCAGGCATCTTGGTGCAGACTGCAGCCAGGACGGCCATGATAGCTCCAGACTGCAGGGAACAGACGATAGAGTGAGAGAGCGAGAGAGAGAGCGCGCATCCCAGCCAGATTTCAGTAAAAACCCGAGTAAAACATTGCACAGCCCTGAGATCCCTTCATCTCCCCTATATTTTAACCCATCTTCTCATTTTCCCCTCACAGTCTTTACTGACTCAGCATGTCACCATGGCAACCAGTAACCAATAATTTTTTTCCCCCTACAGCAACCCACTGAAAGTGAAACCTGCCAATAGGAAGAGCCAGCCTCACTCTAAGCAACCTCTTGCATAGTTGTCTGTCTCTAGGAGAAAAAAAATCCACTGTTTTGCACCACCACGTAACTACTTCTAGCATCAAAACAACTAGCAAATGGATGACTGCTGGTCCAAAGCCCTGAAGGTCACCCGTATGAGTGTGACAGGACTCACCGCCCCCAGAGAAGGTCCCAGCCGGCCCGTGGCAGTCTTGCTGACATAACTAACAAACGTGGAGATGGCACCTAGGGTAAGGGACATAGGTGTCAGCTGTAGTGGTCCAGGCCATCATGTGTGATGGTGGGACTTGCACACCTGCAGCTACCTGCAGACATGTAGACAGCCATGAACTGCTCTCGGCCGAGCAGGGACACGATGCTGGAGGAGAAGCTCCACAAGACGTACATGTTGGCCGCCATGTGGAAGAGGGAGTAATGGCTGAATGTGGAGAGTATCATGGGAGAGCACAGGGTCCCTGTGGGGCGGCAGACACAGACAGTCAGCACACAGGCCAAGAACTTAAGAACGTAAGAAATTTACAAATGAGAGGGTCATCAAGCACAGAAGATGATGGATGGATGGATTAAAGGAACCCAGAGTTTTAGCTTGTGCTACACTAGTAATAAGATTATTCCATACTCTACACGCTGTGTAAACAAGTGCTTCCTCAAATTCATTTTAAAATGTTCTCCCGCTAATTTCCACTTATGGCCACGAGTTCTAGTATTTAAACTAATATTGAAATAGCCATTTGGCTGAACAGCATCCAGACCTGTTAGAATCTTATATACCTGGATCATATCCCCCCCCCCCTTAGTCTCCTTTGCTCGAGGCTATACAGACTCAGCTCAGCTAACCTCTCCTCATAAGGCTCTAGGTGGCGCCAGCGAGGATGCACGGCTGCTTACGAGAAGCCGGGTTGGAGGTGAAGTACTTCACCATGCTGCGCTGTAGTGAAGGAATCCTCCAACAGCAAAACACCAGCGCGTTGGCAGCAATGATACCTGGAAGAGGGGACAAAGTGATGAACGACGCCACACCCACGGCCCCCTGCCCCAGGCGTGTCGGGAGACTGACCTGTCACCGTCCGCTGCCCTTCACTCAGACCGCTCCACCACTGATTCACCTGAAATTCAGCAAGCAGCTCATGGTTTTGCATGTCCACTAGGTGGCGCCCTCTCTATAGAATGTGACCTTTCACCTTACGACCAGAACACCAGTTTTCACCGCTCTGACGAGTCGGACAAGAAGTTTCATCCTCTGGCTCCTCCATCTCTTCAGTGCCCATTAGTTAATTACTGTCCCCACTTTGTATCGTTAAGGAGTTTTAAAGTAGTTAATGAAACACAAGCCCTGAGTAATAGAGCCTGTTATCTACCTGCTTGCGGAAGTCTCCCTGCTTCTGCGGACGCAGTTTCTCCATCCAGTCGGCTCGGACTTCATCGAAGTAGGTCTGTACGCGCGACTTCAGGGACTCGTACTGCCAGATGGCGGCTGCGCCGAAGGAGCAGCCTGTAAACTGATATGGAGTCAGTGACCCCTGCTGCTCACGAATCTCAGCGTAGGAACCGGCAGGTAAGCACACTGACTGGAGGAAAGTGTCAAAACTGGTCTGTAAAGCTTCAGGTCCAACTTATCATTTCTCTGTCAAGCAATGTCACATTAAATTTTTTTTTAATCAATAAAATAAACTTTTTTTTTAAAAACTTTATATGCTAAGCTTTGTCATTCTTTCCTTCAGGATCCACACAAAATTTTGTCAGTTTCACTACCCACACTTACAACACACACACACACACCCCCACCCCCGAACTAGGCACCCAAATAAAGCTTGAAAAACAAGGTTTTCCAGGAGCTTCATAGCAAACTCCCACAATAAAATGGTGGAAACTGCAGTGGAAATCAAAATGAGGACACCCCTCATCAGGTCAGGAGGGGTATCCCAATGGCCATAATCTCGAAGGTCATTAAAAATGACTACTTGAAATTTTTGTCTTTCCTTGGTATAAAAACAAAACATTCAGACTTACTAAATCTAACCTGCCAATGTTCACTTGCTGGTACCTGCTCCAAGGTGGTACCATTTGAGTAGGGCATTATTGTCCGTTAGGGTTTGACTTAAGGGCTGCCAAGTCTCGCTCGTTAGGAGGGAAAGATATCAAAATACATCTAACAGCTGGAGAAGACTTACCCCTACAGTGAATACCAGTGGCTTCACCAGTCTGCCAAAGGACACACTGGGCACCGGGGGGGCTGGGCACTCCACGGGCGGTGCAATGGCCTTCTTTCGGACTGCCCCGTCAATGTCCGCTTCTTCCACCTCCACCTTCTTCGCTTCAGTCTTCCTGGGGGCCTTACGGAAACCCCTCTGCTGCAAAAAAACTGTCCACCTGCAGAACAGAAGAACCCCTGATCTTCACCTGTATCGTGCCAGGTTTCTTGATGCATACAACTGAGAAGTAGATAAATCCAATGAAATCACCTATGAAACGACCGGAGGTTATACCCTGCAAGCCTTGGTAAAGCAGTAACGTCAACCAGCTTCGGGCTGCGCTCTCCTAACTTAGGCGGGTCAGCCGGACGCACAACCCCCCCTGGGACCCACCTTACAGTTCAGATCGGTCCTGCCTCAACACTGAGTAACAACACTTAACGCTGGAGGTACCTATAGGCGCTTCAAAAACAGCACTTTCCTCACGCATGTACGGCATGTACAAGTCAACGAGTCGTGTTTTCCACTGTGCCGATGCATCACCCGGGGATCTAATCTCCATTAAAACCAGATCTCCTCGTTGGTTTAATAGGCGCAGCGGAACAGACACTAGATATATCATTCCAGCACGGCTCACCTTTTTCCACCGGTGCCGCTCAGTACAGCACCCCTCCACGCCATTTTTCCGAATGACGCAGCCCCCCCTACCCCCGACAATGCTCTGCCGGGTCACAGAAACCCGTCGGTGGAGGCAGCGACACCTCGTGGATCGGATGGGGCAACGTCGCATTTTAAGGGCGACGGGGGGGCATTCGTCTGTTCATTTTAATGGTTATTACGATAATATCCTTCATAGTTTATCGTTTTGTTATTATTCTTTTTTTAACTTTTCGAACAGAAAATCAACCATAACATCCAGAACGGACTGTCTAATTTACTCACCCCTGATACATTATATTAACTCCCATTAAATTGAATCTGGGCTGCAATCCTTGCGCTTCTACGCCGACTTTGTGTTGTCTCTTAATAAACACCCGGACTTTTAAATCTCAAATCTAGGGAACTACATAATATGAAAACCACATTCCGTCTTGTATAAATAAACGGGGTTGACAGTATCAGAGTTGCCAACTCTCACGCATCTAGCTTGAAACGAACACTTTCAGACTCTCACGCTCACACAAGAAAGCGGCAAATCTATATTATTCCATTATAACCCTAAAAGTAGCTACATAAAAAGTGCTAGGGCAGTTTGCAAACCTTGCACACTATTTACAAGGTAATAAAACTGTTACATGCATGTAAATACGCGTGCAGCCTTGACTTGAACTAAAAATCTGACCAAAGTTGGCAGGGCTGCTGTGTTGGAGGATGAATTCAAATAAATGTCTGGTTTGTGCTGCCTGGTATATTAAAATTAAAGGCTGATCTATGCCGTCTTCTGTATTAAAATAAAAGTCTGCTTTGTCCTGCCAGGTGTATTAACATATAAGGCTGCTCTGTGCTACATTCTGTATTAAAATGAAAAGCCGATCTGCGCTGCCAGGTGCATTACAATAAATGGCTGCTCTGTGCTACCTGGTGTTTCATCAAAAGAAAATGCTACTCTGTGATAGCTCTTGTATTAAAATGAAAGGCTGCCCTGTACTGCACGGCATGTTAGATTTTGCTGGGGGGAAGACGAAGCGCTTCCGCTCCCAGGGGCGGTCTCTGCATTATCTCCTCGCGAAGATGGCGGCGCCAGTACTAGGCAGCCGGGCTGGATCGGTCAGCAGCCTCGGGAACAGCCCCACCGCGACACCCAGCAGCACCAACAACAACAACAGGATCGTGCCCAACTGCCCGGAGCTTGACTTTAGGTCCGGAGCCAGGATAGAGGAGCTGAACAAGCTAATCCAGGAATTCAGCAAGCACGACCAGAGGGAGTATGACGATCAGCGGGCGCTGGAGATTCACACCGCCAAGGACTTCATCTTTTCCATGCTCGGTAAGGAGCAGCCTGACGTTGTGCGTTTCAAACAGAGCTTGGTGTGGAGGACCACGTCGGTGGGGTGCAGGTAGGGCGTGTGTGACTCAGTGTCAGGTAAGATGTTAGATGTTTGGTACCTTGGTCTCTTGGACTAGATGCTCCACAGCACAAATGCACGTATCGATGACTGTCACCAGCCGACGACGTGGAGCAAAATTGAGACTTTCAGCGTCAATTTATGGGAAATCAGTCTGGATTTCGGTACGGGCGTGCAAATGCACGATACGTGCTGCAGCCTCGGGAGTGCTGATGTATTTCGTGGTCATTTGCACAGCAAACAGCTGTGTGTTATTTCATCGTGATCTCCACGATGAGCTACTGTAGAACACGTCAAAATAACCGTGCAAGCGCAGAGGGAAACGCTGTGATTTCCTGGAAGAGAACCCAGCATGATATCTGAGGAATGAGGCGCACTCTCAGCTTACTCGCAGCGTCCCTGCCTGCACACTGTTTCTGCATCGTAGGGCGACACGGCGGTGTGATCCACTAGAGGGCGCTGCTGCCTGGAGATGTGCTGACGGTGTTAAAAGACGATGCGTTTAGAATGTACTGAAGTCTTTGGCATCTGTTCGCATGGACACATGACAGATGATACACCAGCGGAACCTGTGATGTCATCGGCGTCCTCACTCCTTGTTGGATTAAGTCTGTGAATGCGTGCGCCACTCCTAGAAAACTGTGGTTTCTGCAGGATTAGTCACAGCAGGAGAGTCATAAAGGTTAATTATGCCCTGTGATAAAGTGAGGACTTTACACCACGTTTATAAACACCGGCTGGTATCAGGGGACTTCTAAGGGCTAGGGGTGAAAGGTCATTAGGGCTTTATGTGCAAAGGAAGGGCTGAGCTCAGACTGCCCATTCTCACCCGAGGCACGACCTACAGCGACTTTCGCCTGTTGCCCCAACTTGTAGGAGAGAACAGCCGTTGTCAAGTTTGGTTTCCTATCCAGGGTGGCAGATTCACACAGATTTCCTATCAAAACCATCATAGCTTCTGGACCATATCAGTTTCTGTCTATGGGTCAGAACCTGCAGATTTTGCCGTCTCGCGGTATTGCAGCTGTGTAAGAGCCCATTCGCCCGGCCTGTCCGTGGACTGACCCCTAAAGGCCCAAACGGGGAAAATCAATACTGGTTGAAAGTTTCAGCTCAGTATCACCAGCCAGGTTCTGAAGGAGACTTGTGAGAGACACTGGATGCAACCGTGTTTTGTGGTAAACAAACGCCCAGGTGTGGTGGAGCCAAAATGGCACATGAGCTTAGGAGTGGTAATGGCTGCCGTCCAATCAGCCGCGAGCGTCGTACCGAGGCAAATAAGTTGCAGGTGTCAAACGTTTTAACTACCTGCTGATGCTGTCTGTGTCGGGCCGGGGTGACATACTTGTGGTTTACAGCTCTGTGCTTGAGGTGTTAAGTGTCACCTGGCGAGACCATGCAGGGATTGCAGCAGTGCATGCTGGGTAGAGGGTGAGCGTGTAGCCATTTCGCCCTGTTGTGAAGTGGCATCCTTGAGCTCCTTTTTCAGATTTATAAATGGCTCGTCGAGCATTAGAAACGCAGCAGAGCTTCGCCTGACCTTGAGGAATGTGGCCCCGACACTCCGGCTCCGGTGTCGTCTTTCAGATATTCTCATTGATCCGCCGGAAACCGACGCCAGGCCTCTGCAGAGGGGCAGTGGCTGTAGGTACTTAGAGTCACATGGGCCAGTGTGAGGTGACATGAACAAGGACGGGGTCAGCTGGGTAGGGTGTGGTCAGCTGGTTTGGGTGGGGCCAGTGATAGAACTGTGCCAGACCTGGCAGCTTTAAGCATATATATAACAGTGGTGTGTGTGTGTGTGTGTGTGTGTGTATGTCATCTCCCTTTTCCCATTTGCTCTTTGTTCCCACACTTTCTCATTCTGTTTCTTCTTTCTTCCATCCCTCTGTTCCTTTCCTCCATTCTCCCGCTCTCTCTTCTCCCCTGTTCTCCACCATCCCTCTGTTCCTGCCCTTTTCTTGCATCCCTGCACTGTGCCTATGCTCCCGCTTTGCATTCCCAAACTCTCCTCCTGATCTGTTTTCCAGGGATGGTGCAGAAGCTGGACCAGAAGCTTCCAGTTGCCAACGAGTATCTGCTGTTGTCGGGCGGGGTGCGTGAAGGCGTGGTAGACATGGACCTGGACGAGCTGAGCGTCTACGCGCGCGGCACGGACTACGACATGGACTTCACCCTGCTGGTGCCGGCCCTGAAGCTGCATGACCGCAACCAGCCTGTGACCCTGGACATGCGACACTCGGCACTCTGCCACTCCTGGCTGAGCCTGCGGCTCTTCGACGAGGCCACCATCAACCGCTGGAAGGACTGCTGCACTATCGTCGACCACATCAACGGAGCCACAAACTACTTCTTCTCCCCCACGCTGGTGGCGGACTGGTTCTACGAGTCGATCAGCGTGGTGCTAGATGAGGTCCAGAAGAAGCCGCAGCGAGGCATGCCGCGTGTGGAGAAGGTGGAGAAGAACGGGACGGTAATCTCCATCATCCTGGGCGTGGGCAGTAGCCGCATGCTGTATGACGTGGTGCCCGTGGTCTCCTTCAAGGGCTGGCCCGCTGTAGCTCAGAGTTGGCTGATGGAGAACCACTTCTGGGACGGAAAGATCACAGAGGAGGAGGTGATCAGCGGCTTCTATCTGGTGCCCGCCTGTTCCTTCAAGGGCCGCAAGGAGAACGAGTGGCGCCTGTCTTTTGCTCGTAGTGAGGTGCAGCTGAAAAAGTGCCTCTCCACCAGCCTGATACAGGCTTACCAGGCCTGCAAGGCTATCATCATCAAGCTGCTGTCTCGACCCAAGGCCATCAGCCCCTACCACCTGCGTAGCGTCATGCTCTGGTCATGTGACCGCCTGCCCGCCAGCTACCTGTCCCAGGATGACTTCTCAGCCCACTTCCTGCTGGGCCTCATTGATGACCTACTGCACTGCCTGGTCAACAAGACGTGCCCCAACTACTTCATCCCGCAGTGCAACATGCTGGAGCACCTGTCGGATGAGACGGCAGTGCTGCACGCGCGCAAGCTGTCTTCGGTGCGCTCGGACCCCGCCGAGCACCTGCGTACGGCTATTGAGCACGCCAAGGCCGCCGGCCGCCTCACTCTGGAGCTGCAGCGGCGCAGCAGCAGCTCCGGGCTGCCCTCCCCACAGGCGGACCCCGCTGACGCACCGCCCGACGACCGGCTGGCTAAGAAGCTACAGCAGCTGGTGACAGAAAACCCTGGCAAGTCCATCTCAGTCTTCATCAACCCCGACGACGTCACGCGGCCACACTTTCGCATCGACGACAAGTTCTTCTGAGCCCCTGCCTGCGATCCTGCCCCCTTTCGTCCGTGTCCTCACCCTCGCCCCCCTCCCCCGGTGACGTCCACCGTGAAGCGTTGTGAAGTACAGTACGTTGTCCTGTGGTGTCCATTCATGTCGCTCTCTCTCTCCTGGAGACTCCACCTCTCCACGCCCTCCCTACGCACCGAGCCACGATTCCGGTGTGCCTCGCGACGGGAGGAAATTCCGCACGAGATTCCGGAGACGGCTTCTTTCCATTGGAAAGTGGAGATGCGGGAATCTCGTGCCACCCTGGAGAGACGTGTGTCCAGAGCGGACTCTCTGCTCCGTACTCTTGTGCAGAATGTAAAGGGAAGCGTGTTGCTCCGGCCCAGCCATGGCTGGCGGAATTATGACGTCTGGCGGAGGAGCCAAAGATCCTGGCTCCTTCCTGTTTCCTTTCTTATTGGTTCTTAGCTGTAAAATTTTACGAGGGGAATGTGTGTAATGGGACCTGTAGGTGACGGCCCGTGGTCTTTCACCAAGACTACGGCCGGCTCCCCTGTAAGACCCCCTATTCCATTTCTCAGTGTGGGAACAGCTCCAGTTACCGAACGCTGCAGGACTCTACCCGATGGAGCAAAGCACCTTGGCAGCCCCGGGCTCCATCTCCAAGTGCAATTAGTTAGAACACGCGTGCACGTACCCCCATGAACTCACACACACACTGGCACACACGCGAGGAAGATAGTCTATAAAAGCCGTTACTTTCGTCTTGTGATGATCTGCTCAGTGATACGATGCTTGAAATGCTGTCTTATTTATTTCCGGGAGCGTTTAAGCGCCCTGCTCATCGTCACGCACACACGATGTCTTGTTCAGTTTCTTTGCTGCTATCCTGAACTGGTTGGATGAAGTGGCCGGACACGTTTTTGATTATGCAACTTCAGTTTGACACTATGTGTATCTGTTGAGCGGATGTGGATGTGCTCATCCTTTGCTGTATGTATGTTGTCGCATAAAGTCACCTCACTGGCCGAAAGGACCTATCACGAGCCTCCGGGGATGGGGAAGTGTCTAATCATGTGCATTCTGTTGAGAAGGAGACCCAATCAGGTGTCTCCTGTTCCAGGAATGGCCTGGTCTCAAGTCTCGTGGCTTAACCCTCCTCTGAAGCCAGTGGAGCAGCAGTTTCGTTCAGTTCCTATACGTTGTATATATCAAATCAATCCAGTAATAAAGGCACTCATATCCGACGGCTGTGCTGAGAGCAGTTTCTTTGAGGGGACACTGGGCTTCCACGGCCATGGTTGGGGGGGGGGTGTGTGTCTGCGCCACTGTATAGCATCACACTACACCTGCCAGGACAGACATGGTTAGTCTGACTGACTCCAAACCCGCTCATTTGTATGTGAACAGAAGTAACTCTATGACGTATGACCTGGGGGCAGGTCGTTTACAGGCCCATCCAGCGTCACCCAGCCCTGATGCATGCTGGGATTCGATTTAGGTGAGATCCTTGGCTGAGCTGTTGTCTTCATCAATCACTTTATTCCCTAAAGCAGGGTTATATAAATCACGGTCCTCGAGGTCTGAGCACTGCTGGTTTTCCAGCCTTCCTTTACCTGTGAGCCAGGTGTGAAGCCTCTGACCAATCAGAATCCGTAATTATTAAACTAACTACCTGGGAGAACTGAAAACAAGGCCTGGATTTGGAATCGAGGTCCAGATTTGAAGAGTCCTGCCCTAAAGCAGTGTGTATGAACCTGGTCCTTGGAGACCCTCAGCAGTCCACGTTTTTGCTCCCTCCCAGCACTAAACCTGTACCACGTCTTCGATGTTCTTCATTGTTTGGTTCCTTCTTGCTTCGCTTTAGGTCTGCTAGGAGAAAGGAAAATCGTGAATGGCGTGGGGGTCCACGAGGACTGGGCTGAGAAACAATCAATTCTTTGAGTAAATTAGGGGGATGGTAGTATTTTTAAACATTGTTAAAGTAATGATGATGTAGCCATAACTGATCAAAGTCTAATGATTTCTGCTTATGTTTACCACCGATTGATTAGGAGTCCCAATGATCCAGCACCAGCTGTCATATGGAAGTTCTGCTTTTACATGGTCCCTCTCTGCCCCTGAGATGAGGGCACGTTATGAAACGGTGATGGGGAATCCCGCAGTTAGACCCTAAGTGTTTGGGGGGCGGGGATGGCTGTGAGATCTGGGCTGGGTGTTTTGATAGACCTGACCAGGGGTGTGCTCCACGAAAGCTTGTTCCCACAACCTAGATCAGTCGTTCCAAGTTTTTAAGGCCCTTGTCATGTCTTACGATGTCCCCGGACCCACAGAGGGCCCGGAAAGGATGACAGGCCTGTTTGGCCCTGGCCTGTGTCTGCTGTCCCAGGATCACCTGGGCTCCTTCTTAGATTATCGCTGACCTTGCTGCGTCCGCCTCTACTTAGGTTACACTGCGTCAGCAGTGTTGGGTAAAATATTGATTTGTGCTTTTATTCCGGGCGAAGAAGCCAGGCTTTGTGAGCCAGCTGCTTTCCTTGGCTTCCTGCGGCCCCCCTGCTGGAGCTGCCTGCCAGGCCTTCGGGACTGTTCACACTGTGTTCCGCCTCTACCTGTTCACCGTAGTCTACCTGTACCTGCATACAGGGGCAGCAGAGGAGCATGGAGACCTGACAGATTTAGGGAGCTCAGGATTTTAATGGGGCCACACTCAGCAAAAGTGTTTCAAGGGGTGTAAGGTGACATTTTGTCTGAGGGCCCAGAATGCCTAGCTACGCCCCTGCCCACCCATCCTGGACCTACATTTGGCACTTATTGACTAGTCTGCCTGAGTAACTTCAGCCGTAATTCACCTCACTGCTCACTTCCTCCTGTCCGCCCTGACAGTCCTGCTGCTGGGACGGTTTACTGAGTAGACGGCTTGGGCACGTAAATGGATGTGAGCTTATGTCAAGTCATGTAATCAGCAAAAGAGACGCCTATCCCACAGAGCTCATTCTGACACAGGCTGCTGGATGTGACGAGCTATCAGCAGTCTGCATGGCCTCTGACCTGACTGCTTGGCCATACATGGTCTCTCTCATTGTCAGAGGTGTGATCTCTGCCCTGTTCTGCTCACCCACACAGTCTCTCTTTCTCGGGGGAGGGGGTGATCTCTGCCCTGCTCTGCTCACCCACACGATCTCTCATCCTCCCTGAGGTGTGATCTCTGCCCTGCTCTGCTCACCCACACAGTCTCTCTTTCTCGGGGGAGGGGGTGATCTCTGCCCTGCTCTGCTCACCCACACGATCTCTCACTCTCCTTGGGGTGTAATCTCTGCCCTGCTCTGTTCACCCACACGGTCGCTCTCTCTCTCTGTGGTGTCATTTCTGCCCGACTGTGGTCTCTTTCTCAGGGGTAGCGGGGCGTGATCTCTGCCCTACCCTGCTCACCCACACAGTTTCTCTTTCCTGGGGGGGGGGGGATCTTTGGCTTGCTCTGCTTACCCACACAGTCTCTCTTTTTTGGTGCAGTGATCCCTGCCCTCCTCCACTCACCAACACAGTCAATCTCTCTTGGGGGTGTGATCTCTGCCCGGCTCTGCTCACCCACACGATCTCTCTATCCAGGGGAGTGATCTCTGCCCTGCTCTGCTCACCCATTCAGTCTCTCTGTCTTGGTGCAGTGATTTCTGCTCTGCTCTGCTCACCCACATGTACCTTCTAGTTATAAATCATCTTTATTGACCAACTGCCTTGGCCTTTTACAGCCCTGGCCAGTAGCCGTGATCTTGGGGACCTTGGACATTGGTTGAGGTGACCAAAAAGTGAAAGGTGTGCCCTCTATTAAACGAAGACATATAAACAACCTAGTTACTTGTGATACCAGAAGTGCCAAATGACCTGGCCTGTTCATTGGAGTATGCATATGTGTTATATTCCATTGAGTTTTGTAACCCTGTTTTCCCGAGAGAGAAATGTGTGCTGCTGTGAACATTTTTCCCTAATCACAATAAATACACGCAAGGTGCCCTCAAACCCCTCGATGTGCTCCTGTGTCATTGTAGTCACCATCCTGCCTTGGGACATTAAGCAGACTGAACTCCGCGTTTTATCGCATCAAGCATTTCTGTTTATAGCACAGAGGAAACGTGAGTACTGCTTTATTTCCGTGTCCCGTGTTATGCTGACTGCATATTCCATCGGCTAATGGATAGGTTAGAAATATTATATCGTCTCTGCATTTGATTTGTGCTCTGTCACAATCCTTCATGTTAAAAGGGCCATATAACTAAAATTGAAATGATTTTATCGAGATCCTTTTATTTCCCATACAGGTGAACATACACATATTACATTTATCCACTGAAATCCTGAGTGAATAATTTTAACACGAACTTTCCTACATGTTGTACTTAAAAGAAGTTGTGGAATGTGGAATGTCGCTTTAAATTGGACCGTTTTTCTAGTGAACCGAAAGTAAATGTCTGTTTCTGTCAAGTTATTGGTTTAAATTTGTGTTCATTCTTTTATGTATTCGTGGGTTAAAGGAAGTTTTTAAATAGCACAGTTTTCGCCGGCAGCCTTGTAGGAAGCGGTGCTGGCTCGTGATGTATGGCGGCATCCGATGCGGCGCTTGCTGGTTCGCCGGCGGTGCTCACACAGGCATCAGACGCGCAGGAGTGTGTAAACACGCCGATCACACAGTGACGCCGCGGGTGATAACGGGAGACAAGCGCACATGGAGATGTATCACCCCTGCCCCTGCACTTGCGTTAATCTGTCACCTTAACCCTGAGCCACGGGTCCTGACGTCACCCCAGCGGTTCGGGGGGAGCTGCAGTACTACTGGGGGAGAAGAGCTCCGACCCGAGCGTGCAAACACAGGTAAGGAGCGATTCCTCACTCACAGACACGCAATCCTATCCGGACCGAACACATCCCCACCCCGGCGCCCCTTTAAAAAGTGCTCTGAACGCACTCCTAACGTGACCCACTGGCCGGTTCCTTGCAGCTCTGCAGGACAACTGGATCTGGATCCGTATCTGAAGAGGAGGCGCACGTCCCGATCGGACAGAGCGCATCTATCCAGAGCACAAGATCTTTTCCCGTCTCCACTGAGCAAAGCGGGGGCAGATGGACGCCAAAGGCGTTGGTAAGGAAGTTGCGTTCCCAAAGCAGGGCTGTGGGAGCGCGGCAGGGTGCGCTGCTGCGGGGGACTGTGCGGCGCCCTTCTTGGTGACTGCGGTAGTGCGGGCTGTTTCAGGAGACGCGTGTTTTGCTGTATTTCTTATGCGTTGCAGCAAGGTTCGCTAAAGTCCGACTCAGCTCTCTGTGTGGCACTTCTGGCTGGTGCGGGGGAGTTCCTCGGCAGTTTCGGATACTGTATGTCCGCGGGCAGTGAGCCGCACACAAGCCCCGCACGGTCTGTGTGTGTCACTGTTCTCGAAAACGCTGAGCGTGTTTCAGTATGTCCTTTTTTTTACAACTAAATTTTTATGCTGGAGAATTGATTTAACGCTCTTAAAGTACCGATTCATCTGTTGGAATAACTGTCTACGTGTGTGTTTTCATTGATTATTTTAATTTAAAATAAATCAAGCTTCTTCGGCGTTAGTGAGGCAATTTAAAAACGCTGCCCATCCACTTTTCTACCGGGGTGGCGAGGTGCTTCGCTGCGGATCGGCATGCAGGCGCTGGCCGCGTTAGGAGTAGGGCTTTCTGCGCCAATAGACGGCAGTGCGCAGCCTGGGATCGGGCTGGGTTCAAGCCCGCGGGAATCGTCCTTCTTCAGTCCGAGGGAAGATCTTGAATTCCCGTGTATCGCTGGGTTTGAGGATGCCCTGTATCCCGAAGTGAAACACGCTATCAGGTCCGCCTGTTGTCAAAGAAATACGCGGACTTGAATTATAAATAACTTCAATAAAACGCTGTAACAGTTATATTTACAGGCAAAAATACCATTTTGAGAATACATAGAAGAATCACTAGTGCAGCACAGAATTGATTGCTAAGTTAGAAATGATCGCTTTGGCTGCAGCGATTATAAACAGGTGTATGTCTATATAACTTTATTTCATATATTTATTACAAGTTTATTTACAGTGTTTACATACGGTTTCAAACAACAGCAAGAGATTACCGGATTTTTAGCGGACATTTGGACAATTAAATTGCAGCTAAATATACTGTCCTCATAATAATGAAATCGTTTTCGCTAAAGGCGTTATTATATTTGTTTATAACGTTAAATAACTAAATATAAAAGACTTCACATTTATATAAACAGCGAGACTATGGTATGAACCTGAATTTGGGGGTGGGGATACGGTCATACGTGTTATTAATCCGCTTTTTAGATGCGATGCAGTGCGGTTTTGCACTACGAGTGTGCTGGTCGATTGGGAGGATAATGTCTGTTAACCGCAGTTTCCTTATGGTTTCCTGATTTTACAGCGTGTCTAGAGTCAGCTGCGAATTGTCTTTTCTAATGTGTTATATTTATCTCTGGCCACTGCTGTAGTGCTGTTATGTAGGTCTGCAGTTCTCATTACTGCTCTAAATATGATTCATTTTCCTTATATTTCTATATTGTATAAACTCCAAAGAGCTGGTCTCAAGTTGACAGCAGTCATCAAGGGCAATACTGCCTTGTGTGATTATTCTCTCAGAATAGGTTAATTATTCTGTGTACTACTAACTAGTATGTTACTGGTTTTTAGGACTGGTCACTGGGATGTATCAGCGGTTTGGTCTATATTGTGCTTCTGGACTGACTTTGGGCTATATGGCTGTGCTGTGACCGCGCGTGTTCCCTGTGTGACTGTGCTTATGTATTGTATGCGTGTGCTGTGCGACCGCTATGCTGAAACAGGCCCCGCAGAGTGCAACTGAACTGCGTGTAACTAAGACCGGGACCCTGCTTGTACTGTGCCTATTCTATGTGTGACTTGCGCTTTGGATGGCCCTGAAACGACACGGAGCCCGCTGAGCATAATGGACCTAGGAGAGAGACCCTGCTGAGTGAGTGAGCTTTTACTCTTCATCACTGAGTACCGAGGCTACCGCCGTCCACAGGAGCCTGTGAATTATTTACTATGCCATTAATGGCGGATCCAAAGCAGACAGTAAGAGAGTTCAGTGTGTTAATGGCCCAGACATTCACTGGAATATGTGTACTAATGAAACTCAATTAAAGGAGAGGTTTGCTACATAAACTCCCGATTCTGGGTGGGGTTTACTGGGTTAGCGTGTTACATAATTATCAGAAGGATTAACTGCATAAACGCCGCACCCGTTGCAGGGTTCACATATTATATGGGAATGTGTTACATGATCAGAGGCCACTAAACATATTAATTACACCTTTCTTGAGTCAAGTTTCTTTAGATATGGAGACCTGAGACAGTTTTAAAAAGTCACTTTATTGTATTTCAAAAGGTTTTTATGGTTTATGGGGTTATTAAGTGCCACAAAAAGGAAATATTACTGAAGCCTGTGAATATCTCCAAGACGTAAAAGCGTGTAATGATGTAAACGTGGAAAGGGTCGGCAGCGGACTTTTTACCGGGGAGTGGATAGAAGTCAGAGTAACCCAGTAAGGTCACAACTGGTAGCACCTGAAGTTTCTGTCTGCTGCCTGCAGAAGGTACAGCTGCTTAACTGGGTTACGCGCGACACAGCACTGTGTCCTGTGCTGATTCGCTCACCGCGTGTCATTGTGCTGAGGCACGCAGCTTTGCGGGGGGAGGGGGGGTGCGACAGTGGCCTTTGTGCTTCCCGCCTCTATTACCTGGGTTTTGAGCTGTGGCTCTTATGCCTGAAAGTCACACCACAGGTGACAGCCCACTTGTTATGGACCATTGTGGCTATCTGCAGTGAGAACAAACAGTCATGTGTCACTTAACGACGGGATACGTTCTGAGAGATGCGGCATTAGGTGAATATCGTGTGAATACAATATCACTCTCAGAAAAAATGTGTTCCTTTGCTTGTCACTGGGGCTGCACCCTTGTACCTTTCAAGGTACAGAAATGGACTCTGAGGAACATCCCAAAGGTACAATCAGCATTATTGTACCATCAAAGGTACAGGAATGTTTCCCAGGGTTCATTTCTGTACCTTAAAAGGTACATTTACCTACAGCTAAGGGTACAATTGGCAGATCCTTGAGGGTACAGCCCCAGTGACAAGCAAAAGTACAAATTTTTACCCTTTTTAGTGTAGACTGTACTTACATAAATATATGGTATAGCGTACTACACACCTAAGCGATATGCTTTAGCCTAAATAACGCTAAAAAGTATAGTATGGCAAATACATAAGCTAGTAGCGTAGTCCATCCATCCATCCATTTTCCAAACCGCTTATCCTACTGGGTCGCGGGGGGTCCGGAGCCTATCCCAGAAGCAATGGGAGTAGTGTAGTCATTTATCATCATTATCCAGTATTATATACTATACGTAATTGTATGTGCTATACTTTTATACAACTGACAGCACAGTAGGGTGCGTACAACAACAACACCGCCAACATACGACACATGTTGCCCTATGACATCACGTGGCTACAAAGTCAGTAGCCAATCAGCAATTTTTCAGCTCCATTACAGTATAATATTATGGGTCCACTGTCGTATAAGCAGTTTGTTAATCGAAATGTGGTTATGTGGCGCATGACTATATTCACATCTGTTTCATTCTCATAGGTGGGCGCTGATTCTTATAGATGGATGTTGGTTGATATCATGTTAAGTCAAGTGGGTTTTACTATCATTCCATCCACATAGAGATATGCAGTGGCATGGAGCCCAGAGTGGCTGCTGCGCCTAAATGCCGCCATCTTGGATCACACAATACAGTTCAGTGCCGCTAAGTTCTAGCACCTACACTCCATCCAAGCCCTCACAAACAGCCTGATCCATCAGGACATTTGCTCCTTCCAGCTCTTTCACTTCCTCTCTCCTTCACCTTTCATGCGATCGTCCAGTCAAATGCATTTGCTGAAGACTGACTTCCAGGTGCCGGCTGAAAGGGAATGCAGACTTAAATGTTCGCTGTTTGAGAATGAGCTGTCCGCCTTATTTTGCCTATGAAAATATCAGAGGAGCTAATCCCGTGAATGGAAACCGGAGAGAATGGCTTAGCAAAGTTACTGCGCACCCCAGTTTGTACCGGACAAGTTTCCTGACCAAAACGGTGCTTTTTCAGCCTTGACATGTGTGCCTACACAGCAGAACCATCTCGTGAGTATATTTAGAAAAACCAAGTCCTTGAGGAAAAGCCAGCATAGCCTGAGGACAAACCACGTGACACACAGGGGATTTGGAAAGGGACCCAAGCTTTCTCTGGTGGGGGTGGGGGGGGGACATAGGTCAGGCATAAACTAGAGTCCAGGGTTACTGAGAAACAAAGTGACACAAACTCGTCCTGCAATAAGCAGTCTTGAGCTTATGGTAAACTGGGTGATAACCTGATTCCCTCTCTCGAGATGGGTTGGGCGTCTGTCCTACAGCCCAGTTTCACTAATACACAGATATGCGCTGCTTAACGTCCAAATTACATTCTGTCCAATAGGATGTTAGGTGACGTGGACACCATGGGAACATCATATACACTGTATACTAATGTATATGGTATATTGAGTCTATACTGTTCCTGTATTCCCTTAATAAGCTATGGGAAGTTAATTAACATTAAAATAACATCAAAACTAAAATAAAGTAAATAAATAATTGCGTAACATGCTATGAATAAACATGTTTATTATCACTGTCAAGTATTATAGGTATAATAAGTTAAATATGTACTGTACCACTACACAGCTGGCAGTGCAGTCGCTTTATTTACACCAGCTACACGTGGTGTATTATGGGTATTATAACTTAGATATATGCTGTACCATTACATAGCTGACAGGGCAGTCACTTTACACCAGCTACACGTGGTGTATTATGGGTATTATAACTTAGATATATGCTGTACCATTACATTGCTG
>JAODJX010000047.1:13827930-13841021 GCA_026776945.1 Isichthys henryi
TGGGCTGGCCCCCCCATCCTGGGTTGTTCCCTGCCTCGTGCCCATTGCCTCCGGGATAGGCTCCGGACCCCCCGCGATCCAGTAGGAACAGCGGTTTGGACAATGGATGGATGGATGGATGGATGCACTCCTTATAGTGCACCCTATTGTGTACTTTCACCTACAGAGATCTCTACCCACACGGCAGTGTATTCTTCACACGCAGCGCACGACACTGTGTACATTACCTACACTGCAGTCCTTACAGCACACTGCACTCCTTATAGTGCGCTGAATTGTGTACTTTCACCTAAGGAGGTCTTTACCCACACTGCAGTGCATTCTTTACACATGGTGCACTGCACTGCGAACTTTACATGCACTGCACTCTTTACGGCACACTGCACTGCATACTTTACATACACTGCACTCCTTACAGTGCACTGCATACTTTGCCTACACTGCACTCCTTACAGTGTACTGCATTATGTACTTTACCTACAGGGTTCTTTACCCATAATGCACTACAGTCTTTACCCAGACACCATAGGCAACTTCAGAACAAATTTAGGGGGCTTCAGCCGCCTTGTTTTTTTTGTATTAGCTCCCCTTTAAATCCATTTGGCATTCTCATTGCATATTTCTTGGGGACTGAGCTGTGCTCTAATGGTGAAATCCCAGAATCACCCCTGCCAGATACAGCCTTTATCCCATGGTACACCTTGTCTAGGCTGGGCATCTACTGCTTCTGTTAGAGACATATTTGCTTGAACCCTTTTAGTGCCTGTGTTCTTATCCTGTAGGAAACATGTATGTGTGTTCTGCTCTGAAAGAACAGGCAGTTAAACAGGTGAATTACAGTCAGCTTGAATCACTTCTCGATCCAGACTGCAATAAACAGTTCATTTTCACTTGGTTGTTGTGTGAAATCTCCGAAGGAGGTTTTTGGTATTTTCTAAAGTAAAAATCAGATACCTTTTGCCATAAACATGCAGCTAAACATTATGTATGAACCATACCTGTGAAATTCTCACCCTTTTATAGAACTCCCTAAAATTACCATTTTGCTGACCTCATTTTTAGGGTCAACTCTTCAGTGGAGGGGGACAAACACTTTAAATAGGTAGCTGGTAGGAATTTGGTTCAAGATGATTACAACTTACAGGTTATCTAAAAATAACTGAACACTCGAGTTTGAATTTTTTATCGGTATCCTCCGCGGTTTACTGCATATCCTTGGAAAACTTCAGAAGCTGAAAGCAAAGTGCACTTCTGCACAAATTCCACTAGATGGCAATATATTTCAAGCTGAGAGATGGTAATTGCAAGACCAGAAGTCATTTCATGGGTCAGTGTAAGCGTTAAATCCATTCACTGAATATTTAAAAATATACTAGCAAGATAAATATTAAGCATGTAAGGGTACTTTTTTCGTACTGAAAACCAGTGTGCTGTAACATTTCCGGATTTAACAGCATGGTTTTTTTTTTCATTCTGTGTGGGAGTCTTGGGTTTTGTTAACCCAAATCCATTTGTTTTAAAAAAGTAAAACAGATGATGGATTTTTATTTTTTTAATCTGATTTTATATACTTGAGTTCCCGTTTGTTCAGAAATTCACATTTCAGTTTCTTTATGTATCCGATGTCATGTCAGGATTATATGTAATATATAACAAAAAACAGGAAGCACTTTTTTAAAACGTGTATTTGTCAATACATTGTTTCTTTTAAGGGAAGTATTCGTTTAGCCAGCATGAGGCACAGCTGCTTAAGTTTCAGATGTTTTTAATACATGATTGTATGATCGTACTATGGTTTGGAGATACTAACAACTTAGTACTATGCAAGGCTAACTGGAAACCATTAAACTTTTAATTTTCTACATTGCATTCAGAATAGTTTACTTTCAGGCCTTAAACCCTTTGTTTTGCCTGCTAATATTTGTTTTATATTTTAATCCAGTTGAAAGTTCAGCTAGTCCGAGAAATGACCTCCATTATCTGCTGTGTTGGACAAAGGCGTCTGCTAGATAAATGTAAATGTACGGAGGTGTGTGTGTGTGTGTGTGGAGCTCCTGAAGTTACAGTTTTCAAAAGCAGTACATCACTGTGACCTCCCAGGAAGCATCCGTCTGTACGATACACCTGGGTCATTGGCTTTTTAAAAGTGTGTGGCTCTGTGTGTGTGTGTGTGTGTGCTGGGAGAATCTATAAATTACATCTAGTGGCCACTTTATGAGGTAAACCTGCCCTGTAATGCTAACAGCTTGACCTCCACACAGTGAATCATGTGTCTGCACCCGAACACAATCACACAGACAGGGTTAGGAGGTTTACTTACCGCTTGGCTAAGCGTTAGGATGGCCGAGACGCCTGTGATTTGTCAGTGTGATTGTTGGTGCCAGACGTGGCCGTTCTAGAATCTCAGAAACAGCCACCCAACTGGGATTTTCACACACTAAAGTGTCTCAAGCTTACAGAGAATGGTTTTATCCATCTTGTCCATGGCAGTTCTGTGGCCTGAAAACACCATGTTAATGAGAGAAGTCCGAGGAGAATAGCCAGACTTTTTAAAGCCAACAGGAAAGCGGCAAGTGCAAAAGTAACAGTTCAGTACACTGTCAGGGAAATAAAGCGTCAATTTGTACCTTTGAGGGTACAATTACTTGGGCTGTACCCTCAAGAGTCTGCCAGTTGTATCCTAGCTGTAGGTAAATGTACCTTTTTATGGTACAGAAATGGACTCTGAGGAACATTCTCGTACCATTGGGGGTACATAAATGTTGTTTGAACCTCAGGTAACAAAACTGTGCCAGTGCTGTACCCTTTTTCCAGACGGTGTACAGCAATGGTGTGCAGAAAGGCACTGACCCTCAAAGTGGGTCTGGTACTACATAGCGGTACCTAATGAAGTGGCCACAGAGTGTATATGGGGTAGGAATACTATATCCAATCCAACATATATATGTAGTGAATACATCTTCACATTCTATCAGTCATGTCTGAGTGTTCTATGAGTATCTCTTAACACCAAGATATTAAGAATTATATCCCAGAGATATATAGGGCACATTTGAGATACTCTAACTGGGTCACGGTAATATGTTAGCTTTTCTAATTCAGCTCCTAATGAAGTAGCCTTGATTTTACTGTTTATTGCATCTGTGTTAGGGGTGGCTTGCCGGTCTCACGCATCCAGGGTTTGGGGTCTCTGAATCCGATAATGTGTGTCTGGCGTGTGAGTGTTGTCACTGTGTTTATGACCTTTTCTCTTGGCGACTCCAGTCTCCCCCCGCAGTCAAAAAAAGACATGTGGTTAGATGAGTTAGTGTTTCTAAATTTCCCGACACGCTTTCAAGGCTTAATGTAATCCTGTACTTTATAGGTGAATATTGGTGGAAGGATGCATTTTAATCATTGTAAAGGCAAAATAATGGGAATGATGCACCAGAATTACTTTTCTATTTAATGGAGTCCTCAACAATTTACTGAAGTAATGCGTGATGGAGGATTCTTCACCAACATTTTCATTACACTTAGAAGTGTTCCTCGGTTCACAGTAGGCTACAGCAACGCATCAAAAACACGTCATTTTACCGTGATTTGTGTTCCGCCTTCCACCCAAAGGTTCAGCCAAGAGTGAGTGAAAGCTCACCGGAAGAGGCCCAGCATTTAGACGGACCGCCAGCAGCCGGATTAAGACATTGTTTCAAAGAATAAACCGTTTAAAGACATCCCGAAACCAATCTCTATATTTTAAAGATATCGCCCCAAAGGCTACATTTGAACGATTTCATGCTTTAGATGAGAACATTTAGAGTTAATATCTAAAATGAATATGTCCAATTCAAATGTAAATGTATTCAAAATATTCTGAACTGTGTATGAATCTCTTTAAATGATTTAGAGGGGTCGTCGTATGCCAGTTTGACTCGCTTTAAAGCACAGTCTGTAAGTATGGATCCTCTGAGAACAACCGCGTTAATGAAATACCCATCACAGGAAGATATTCATTTACATGGGCACTTAGTTTGCCCAGTATACATTTCATTAGAAGCATCCCGAATGGCAAACATGTGAGATGTAAATGTATGATATCTGCATAAAGCCTTTATGTTTTACATACTCGGCTCCAGTGCGTAATCAGTATCCATACGACTACTGTGCCATTTATTTATCAACATGCGGAAATGCTGTAATAGCTGTTCAGGTGTAGCATATGATTAGTGGGTATCGGTGTTTGTGCGAGACTAAGAGGTCACCATGTGAACACGGACACACTTCAGCTTGTCACGAAAGCTGAACGTGTGACAGAAACCCAGTGACATGGGATTTAGTGCAATGCAGCGCCTATTCACAAGGGGCCGATGCTCTCAAGTCCTGTGCGGCGAGTCTTCAATCCTGATGTCATATATTTATTAGGGTTAGACATCCCTGCAGCTTCCACTAAGCGACCCATCCTCTTCTGAACAAATAAGGGAATTTATCACCATCTGTTACATGGTCCCCGATCGCTTGGATTATAACTGGTCTGGTGTTACCGGTGCCTGAGTGTCCCTGGACAGCGGTCCCGATAATGACGCTGATATTCGTATGGCTGAGGTACGATGAGGGACAGCTGTGAGCTGCAGTCCTTAAGACTCTCCCTCTTGGTAGCTCCCGCCCCTGTCTCCGCCGGCCAAACTCCGTATTTCTCTGTCCCCCCTTTCTCTCTCTCTTTTTTCTCCCAGCTTGGGAGATCTCCTCATCCAAACCTCAATCACGTATGATTGCGTAAGGGAGAGAAGGAGCTGCAAGCCTTTCATCGGCTTCCCTGTCAGGGAGGTGTAACGGCGCATCCGCTCGCCCCGCAAATGCTTAACTGATATTTCGTAGCGCTTCTTCACATTTGTAGGCGTAATTTACCTATTTTTTTATATCAGCAAATGCGTTATCATCGGTTGCGTGCCGAGGCGCTTGGAAAACAGCATGCCGCTGCACTGGCATAAAATGTGAGATCGTTTTCCCGGCGGGTTTCGGTGGCACAGACTGGCGGCTCGCACGATGCCCGTTATCCCGGGGGGCACAGTGCCTGCCCGCCGCTTCTTCCTGCCGCGCTTCGCCACTGTGTCGCACCGTCGGCGAAATGCAGTAGAAAGTTTCGCGCTGTGAAGCGACGAATAGCGGCGAAATATTCATTGAAAAGTTCGGGGCTCCCCGGGTGCCTACAGCGGGTTTGCGTCTGCATTGCCTGCCATCGGGCTGTGAAAACGCACCGTCGCGTTCTCATCGTCCCAGGATGGCACGGTAGGCTGCCCATGGCACAGGTTTTTGCGCCGCTCTCGCGATTTGCATTGACTTTAAGTTTTGATTCGGTTAGTACATGATCCGTGAGGCGTGCAGACGGTTCCGTCAGTGCGCCGAAACCCAGACCTACGTGGATCTCGCTCTTTAAAGCCCGTCATGATTCACGGGGTTCCGTGGATTTCCGACAAGATCAGGATGACACTTAGTTAGACCGGCGCAGCGCTACATGTTACGCGCCATACACTCGTGTTTGCAATTTATTGCGCCAAGCAGCTGCGCCACTGAAGCTCTACCTTCCGACTGGGCTCATTGGGCTGGGAGATGGCCGCGATCGCTAGCTCCCTAATCCGTCAGAAACGCCAGGCGAGGGAGTCCAACAGCGACCGGGTTTCAACCTCCAAACGCCGCCCCAGTCCCAGCAAAGACCCCCGATCTCTATGCGAGAGACATTTCTTAGGGGTTTTCAGCAAGGTCCGTTTCTGCAGCGGCAAGAAAAGACCGGTTCGGCGGCGACCAGGTTAGTGTCTTGGCTTTTCGAATGAAGCCCCAATCCCGCCCCCACTCCTATAATTAAGCGATTACGTTCCCGCAGTCGAAATGTTAATAGAAACAGTCAGAGAGCAATTCTCTACGGTGTAGACATGCGATGGCGAAAATCCACCTGTTCCATCCTTTACGTGTGGTTTTCTATCAGAAACGACAGAAAAGCACCGATTACAGCCATCGGGATGTGCGGGGATGCCCTTTATGTTGTGATGTTTTTTATGTTTTTGTTATTTTGTCGTTAAATCGGTGTTCCCGCGCTAACGATGACTAATATGATCGCTTGTTACCGTTGACAGGACTGTGCTTTTAAGAGCCTTGTCTACTTTCCATAATTAAACTCCAAACTTTAAAACAGTAAGGCAGGTCCACAGAGGAAAAGCTACACTGCAATGCACCAAGGGGCATTTAGGCAAAATGTTTACCGGTAAATCTTTATCACAGCTGTGGTGCAGCACTGGTAGAAAGTACTGACTGGCGCTGCTTCGCTCAGACACTGTGATGATGGCAGGCAGGATAAAGAGCCACGCTTTTGGTGTAGCGTAGCACTAGTGGATTGTGGGGTGTGTTTCGAGCCTGGAGGAATGGGGCGTCTTGAGGGGCACTGGCTATTCTCGCTGTGAGTACCGCCGCCGGGGCTGGGAGCCCCAGCCGTGCCCCAGAGGGTCTGATGGCTCTTGTTTCTCCTTCTCCCTGTAAGATGCGCCTTCCAACCCCCAGCAGGTGTCCCGTAGGGCCATCAGGCTAGGTCAGTAGCTCTGCCTCCATCCCCATGCCGTGTGATCTGTCTATCCATCTTGTCCACCTCTCCATCACTGCCCCAGGCCCGGCGTGGGGGGAGGGGGGATGTCAGCGGGGATCCGTCGCCCAGTCTCTGCCTCTCCTCCCCCATCTTGCTCTATCTGCCTGTCCGTCGGCCTGTGAGCCCACTGGGTGGAATGCAATGAGGTTGGCGCGATGCTCTTGTTTCCTGTGTGTTGAGACGTGTCATGTTGTGGTCCTGCCCCTGGCCTGTTGGTTATCGGTGTTAGAGGCGGCCATGTACCCATCTCATGCCCATGACCCATGTGCCAGCATACCCGTCAAATCTTTCAGCGTCCTCTTTGGCATCGTTCTACACCGGTACTCTTTGTGTAAATATTTGTGTTGTCGAAATGCACACAAACATGCACAAAGTTAAGCATTTTCAAGCACACAAGCTCAAAAAGAGCCTCACGCCTACACATGTTGGCACACTAACATACCCTCCTACAGATGTATTTGCCAAAACTCGCAGAAACCCGAGCCACAAGCTGACTCAAACTTGGCCACATCTGCGTTGTTTCTCTCAGATGTTTGTTGGAACGGCAGTCGTGGTGTGGAGGAGGTGGACTGTCCCAGCATCCTGTTCTCCCCATGGTTTCTCTAGCCTGCCCCTCTCTGGGACAGAAATAATATAGCCTGCATATGCATGAGAGTGCCCTGGAGACAAGGCTTCCTTGAGTAGATGGTTCTCCTCTGATTGACCAGCCTCGCCTCTGATTTACAGCCCCTATGGCTGATGGGGCGTGCCATTAATCCCAAGTGTTTGACCAAGGGGGGAGCGTCCGAGGCATACCAATGGGTAGGAGGGCAGTTGTAGAGGTCAGGGACCGGCCACTTGGAGACATAGATCATGTTCGGGGTGGTCTGTCTCCTCAGGGTCCAAAGGTCTGCCCACTACCTGGCAAGCTCAGACTGTGGAGCGACACAGGTAGAGAGAGACCCGGAC
Source organism: Isichthys henryi (assembly GCA_026776945.1). NCBI lineage: Eukaryota > Metazoa > Chordata > Actinopteri > Osteoglossiformes > Mormyridae > Isichthys > Isichthys henryi. The sequence continues at coordinate 13,835,489 of JAODJX010000047.1, forward strand.
TGTCATTTAATTAGCGAGTGGCAGGCCCCTGACATGAACACATGCACTCCAGAGTGTTTATACCGCCTCATGTCTAACTTAGAGGGGGGGCCAGAGTGTATCTGTGTGATGTCATCGCAGGCTGGAGCCTAATGTGGCCCTGGTGGGTATTTCCTGTGTTGCAGAACCACAGCTGAAAGGCATTGTGACACGACTGTTCAGCCAGCAGGGCTTTTACCTGCAGATGCAGCCAGATGGCACCATCAGTGGGACCAAGGACGAGAACAGTGACTACAGTAAGTCTCTGTGACTACAGTAAGTCTCTTTACTACAAATCCCATAATTCCTAAGCTGTCAAATTGCAGTTGTGCTGTCTTTTACTGTCACAACAATGCTCATCCCAGAATAAAGGACTTTTAAATGGAATGTGCTGTTCTAATAGTTGGTAACCCAAGACATATAAATCCTTCCTTGACAAATTCTGTATCTTGTGGTGGTGATGGTGTTGGAAGACGCCATCTTGAGTGATGTTCCGGAATCTCCAGTTATGGAACCCGTTCTCTGTATATAGGAACATTCCAGTGCCACTGGGTCAATGTGCCACGTGTCTCACTATCCAGGTGCACAGAAATCGGTCACTTGTCTTTCAACCTGACAGCTCAGTGGGCCACTGTTCTTTGTGCCATTTTCCTCACGACGGTGCGTTTTTAAGTATAACGAGGACTTTGCGCAGATCGTGACCTTCCCGTTGTGGATTTCTTGATAGATTCCAGTCTCTCACACTATGGTTGTTGTTCGCAATCATTTGCATAAACGTGTCTCTCTTTTTATTTTCTGCCTTCGCACCTGAGTAGGTGCTTTTCTCCACAGCAATTCTTGCATTAAATGTTAATCATTTAAAGGAAGTACACCCACATGGAGGACTCAGCTTTTGTTAAATGCTGCTTTTGTTGGGGGCGGTGTGTGGTTCAGTAAGTTAGAAAGCTTCGACTGCGATCAGAAGGTCGCTGGTTTAAATCCCATGGTCGGCAGAGTGTTTTCACCGTTGTGCCCCTGAACAAGGCCCTTAACCCCTGGTTGCTCTAGGGATTGTCTAAACCTGCTTCCTCAGTTGTACGGTGTTTTGGATGAAAGCCCTGCACTAAATAAATACAAGTTAATGTTCGTTAAATATTCTCTATCTCACATTGACTCAGGTGTTTTTCTCAGTAGTTATCTCTCGATAATGACAAATGTTTTAGAGAACATGTTGTATGTGTTTTTTGCAAAGAGCATTTTTGCATTGAGTAACGCAGATTTATGGCATTCAGTAGCATGTCAGGGCTTTAGCGATGCACATTAATGTGTACATTTCACGCACATTCATAGCGTCTTGATTTGTGCTGTTGAGATAAGGGAGTAAATGTTGCAGTATGAGGCTCAAAACCGTTACATTTAATTGGATTTAGATGTTTGGTACCAGGATTTGGGGTTTCGCATTATATGCTCGGCACTCAGCTGTTTTTTTTTCGGAGGTTTGATGGAGCAATAGATGATGAGGAACAGTGAAAAACAAATAACTTAGCCAACACAACTAAAAATATCTGCACCCATGTGAAGAAGGATCCCTCAGAGGAAGCCGAGTGCTTTGTGGGAAATGTGAGGGAACCGGCGGAGCAGAACACACCGCTCAGGTCCTGCGTTTGGCTTCTGATATACAGAATGTATTATTAGAAGATTCTCTTTAAAAAGACGACACCTTCCGCTCAAGTCTTTCCTGGGCTTTATCTAGAGGTTCATTTCAGTTAGGACTGCAATGTAAATGATGCAAACTGAAGGTAAATGTGTTTTGTGGAAGAACGTCCTGTGTGTTAACAGAGGATTAGCCAGGCTGTTGCTGCTGCAGGCTCTTTCCCGGAGATGAGGCACACCTACTCACACTGGGGTATTTTTGCCTGGATCTTGCAGACACGTTGTCCTCATGAGTTGCATCAGCTATACCTCAGGTTTAGCATTTTAGTTCTGTAACAAGCCACTGCTCATTGGTTACGGGGTTGAAAGCAAACCATGTGACGTGGCTGGGGCGCAGTGGTGGGTGTGGCCCCACTATCCTGACTAGTTCCTGGTTTCCAGTGTTTGCCCTTGATCTGCTTGTTTTGATCATGCCTGCCAGTTCCTATGAACGCTCCCTGTCTGATCACTGCAGTGGTCTGGAATGTTCTTGAAGCTGCTCTGTAGGAAAGCTGTTTTCTGAGACATTAAAAATGTGCCTTATAACGCCTTGGCTTTCTGTCCTCTCATCGCCAAGCTGTCAAATGGCCCAATGAAATCCTTATTTAGATTTAAGAAGAAGAGGACACTGTCTGCCGGAGTGACGGTGAGACGTTAACGATGAGGCCTGTTGGGGCTTTAAGGCTGCTGCCTGTTCTTTCAGAATGACCTGCTGTTTCTAAGACCTCGTTTCGGCAGCGTTGTCGAACTTGCAAAATGTTTTTGTTCAAAACCTATGAGTCCATATCCAATTACGGAGGGTCACACGCCGTCTGTGGTAGGTGCAGAGCTTGCACCTCACCCCACGGTGACCCTCCCCAAGCCATGCGGAGACACATCAGGAACTCCATGATGTATATCTCCCTCGCATACCCTGAATAATCTGTCTACCTTCTAATTTTTGCTGTAAAAATACAAAGTTCTTCAGTTGTGACTAATGGAAGATGCAGGGGGCTGTGGACGCGTCCGGCCTCTGAAGGACACTGAGCCATAGAAGATGGGTGTGTGATGGTTTGCTTTTCTGTATCCCCAGCCCTGTTCAACCTCATTCCAGTGGGACTGCGCGTCGTGGCCATCCAGGGAGTGAAGGCCAACTTCTACATAGGCATGAACGGCGAGGGGTTGCTGTATGGCTCAGTAAGACTGTGCTTTCTCTCCTATTGTGTGTGTGTGTGTGTGGGGTCTCTCCATCTGTGTGTCTCCCAGATGCACCATGTCTGTGTGGGGGTGTTGCCCCCCCCCAGCTTCAGTTTATCCTGTGTCAGCTACTGGTGTATAAGGACCTTCACCATTCATCAGTATCACCATTACGAGTCTCCGAAACGCATGACGTTTTCATCTGGGAATCTGCTTAAAATGAGAGCGGAACTCTTCGGCTGCAGATCTGGAGACTAGCCGTGATAACAGTGTTGCTGTATCTCCTTAATCACCCCGCTACACACCGACTGAGTGCACTCCTGGTGTAAAGAGTGAGACATGCTTCCATCGCAGAAATGTGTTGCTGCATGAACACCCGACGACAAGTTAGAGAGTCATTTTCAGGGAAATGACCAGTCATGTGAGTTACTAGGTGTTCACACTCATAAGAATGAGTGTCATATCGCTAACTGTTTTAGCTCACATTCGCGGTGAAAATGAAAGTTATTAAAGGCTCCCCAAAGTCATGATTAATTTTCCTCTGTTCTTATTTTAAGCAGCTGAAAACTGTCTTTTGGGTTCCAGCAAATGCAGTCACGTCAGTCACGATCACGGTCATCCCAGAAAGTGTTACTTACATCAAGGTTACTCTTGCTGAAGTGTTGATAAGCAAAAAGAATTAGGGTGATAAGCCTCATACCGAGGAAAGGTATGGCTGATGTCTCCATACGGTGAGATATTCTACTGGTACTACTTGGCTTTGACCCAGGATATTAACCCTAACTTCTGCTGTACCTCAGAACACACACGCATATCTGAACATGTTTGTGTGTGACGCTATGGCAGCTGATACAGAGGCACCTGAAGCGCGTTTCTCAGACATGCGGTGAGACTGCAGCAGTGCAACTGGGCTGATGGGGCAGCCAGCCCTGGATACGTGAGCTGAGCCAAAAGGATTTTTCAACTGTAGCAGCAAGGCTATAACTTCACAATAATTGGTATTCTTGCTGTTGAACTTATTGACAAAATGATACTCATAAACTGAATTTCTTTAGCAGTCGTATGTCAGTGCGTACCTTAGGATGACACAGAAGAGTGCTCACTATAGTAAAGTTACTTGAGTAGCTATGATAAATATTTGCATTTACTCAGCATGCACCTGGGTGTTCCTCTTCATTTTCCCTCCTCAGGTTCTCTTGTCTCTGCAGAAAGGGGTTCTGGCTCCAGTTTGCTGCCTAGCCTTGTTTTTTTTTTCTGCAGGGCTGAGGCTCATTCAGAGCCATCCTCCGGGGATTTATTCGTACAGCCCTATTTCTGCGCTTTGGATTCACCTGATACCATTGCTGGCTAGAGGGTCCCGTTGCTGGACCATGGCTGTGTAAATCGGCCTTGGCTTGCTGGCGTGATGTTGGGTTAGTGTGCTGGGGTTAGCATTTTATTGTTAGCTTGCTCCGGTTAGCAGGTGGTTGTTAGCTTGCTGTAGTTTGTAAGTCGAGTGGTAATGTGTCAGGGTTAGTGGGTTGCAGTTACTGGAAGTGTGCTAACATGCTAGGGTAGAAAAGTGGGTGTTAGCTGTCTGGCATTTTGCCATGTTTAGGGAGTTAATATGAGCATGCTTCGGTTAGGAGTTGGGCTTAGCGTTCTATGATTAGGTCCTAGGAACCCTTAAACTTGTCTGGATTCCCCCCTCTCACCTGCCGCCTGTGATCTGTCATGTGGTGTAAGAACACCTGTCCTGAGCAGTGGGGGTGACATCACCCCGCTAGGCGAAGCCCGTTGGCCCATTTCCTGCGGATTGATGGCCCCGTGTCAGACAGTCCCAGAATGAAGGCCTCTCAATGATCCTCTGTCACGTCACAGCGGCCCGTTGAGCCCCTTCTGATCTGTCTCCCTGACAGTGATACGGGGCCTTTCAGCAAGTATTTATCACTCTTCTATTGCTCTCCGCTCCCATCATGCACTGGGCAGGGATGTCGGAAGCTGATTTACTGGGATTCAATCTGCTAAAGTAGCTGCTGATCCTGCAGCTGCCGGGGGACTGGCACGGATCTTCTATTTCTGAGCTAAGAAAGCGGGTTCAGGGCATCCAGGCAACCTTCATTCCTGGTCGGCCGGTTTTAGATCACCCCCTGCTTTTTCTTGTGGCGCGTTAGCATGCTAGCTTCAACCAGGTAACACCCTCCACCCCCCCCCCCGGAAAGCTGAAGATGGTTACACAGCAGCAGCTACCAGCGTTCGATACGTGCACTGATGTGAATCGGCAACGCTGATGGCCTGGTATAACGGTTCTGCATTCATAGGTGTGTGTTCTTCTGGTCAGCCTTACGCATCGCTGGATGTGTTATTTCATAGATGCAACTGGATGTTGCTTCCCTGTAGTGTGTGTGTGTTTTTTTTAAGGGTTTTTCAGCTGGAGGGGGCTGAATTAGCTCACCGTGCCAGCCCCCCCCCCCATCTCAGGCTCCTCCATTATGCATCGCAGGCTCTTTCTGACCTACTTTACTGTTCAGTGGTAACCACCACTCTCGCCGCACACTTCAGAAATGCATTCAGCTTTAAGTAAGAGCCATTTGCCGGTTTGCTAATGGTGAGCTCAAGATGGCAGGTGGCTTGCTGGGCTTCTTGGGGGGGGGCCGCCCCCCCCCCCCCCCCCCCCCCCCCCCCCACG
>JAODJX010000047.1:13850789-13866722 GCA_026776945.1 Isichthys henryi
GCTTCCGGGATAGGCTCCGGACCCCCCGCGACCCAGTAAGGATAAGCGGTTTGGAAAATGGATGGATGGATGATTTTAAATTAAAATATCAACAGTTAGAGGTCACTTCATTTGACTGTTTTTTTATCAGACCTAAATAGCAGACGACTGTTTCGCACTTGTATTTCTAAAACTTTATTACTGCCTTTGAATGAACCGGAACATTCTTGTGATGGTGTATAAGCAGTCAAAGAAGAAACTCTTTCTGCTCCTGGCGATAAAGCTCGACTTATTGCAGCAGGTCGGGTCCAGAAGATTGTCTTTTGGATAACTGATTGTCTTTCCTATCAACCAGTGTTCTGGGTCTTAAACTAGATGAAAACTTATTCATTTGATGATTCCTTTATTAAAGCAGCACACTGTTACTGCTATGTGAAGTTTTCAGCCCTTCATATAGCCAATCTTCCTATAGCCACTTCCAAAGAATTCTGTATAGACCATGTAGGAACTAGAAATAAGACTCCACATTAGTATTGAAATGTTCTCTATTTCATAATTCTTTTTTATTGTTTGCGAAGCACTTAGCCAGTTAAGAACCCAGAGCAGGAGCATGTACGTAATAACAATACAAACAAAATGTACAGAATCTCTAAATGTTTCATAATCAGACCGAAAGGTAAGCAAGATATCCCTAATTAACCAGAATAAGCTTTATGGAGAAGTGATTCTACAGTCGTCATCTCTTTGCCTTGGTTTGTAGACCACCCTAGCGCGGTGTGCTAATGGGGAGGGAGATCTCAACATGCTTTCGAGAAGGAGAGTCGAAATGGTTTTATTAGGAGCCAGTAGCACATGGGGATCAGCAAGCCGTGGGGCCTTTCCAGTAGATATTCCTGCAGCCCGGCTTTCTCTGGCGGCTGCCCGGGGTGCTGGAGTTGCTGGCCGACCGCCGCGTGTCCAGATGCATAGATTCACCGAACTGTGCCGGCCGCAGGAGTTCCCTGATGAGCTGTCTGCTCCAATCCTGCAGCGGGAGGGTGTCAGAGAGGTTGCGTCACATGTGCAGACAAATGTATACACGTGGTGCCTTCCCATTGGCTGAATGCTTTTAAACTCCTCTGCCACACATATAAACTGATACCAAAACTGAAGTACAACAAATAACATGAGATATTTATGAAGCAGTAACAATTGCTAAACCTGGACATATTAAGTGAAATAGTGTCATTGTTGACACACCACAACAAAATGTGTCCTATGAATTTAACCCTTTACGTGACATCACAGCAGGCAGCTATTATTTAGCAGCAGGGGAAGCATGGCCTTGATCAGGGTACCTTGTTGGTCAGGGATCTGAACCAGCAACCTTCTGATCATAAGCATACTTCCTTAACTATTAGGACACCACAGCTAAATGGTTGAATTACGTGAAGGCACTTGTACACACGGCGATGCCGCCCTACCTGTCGACCCCTCTCGGCGGTCTGGGCTTCGGGGAAGAAGTCCTGGGGCTGCAAGTCTGGCTGGCTGGCAGAGCCGCAGAAGCACAGGGCTAGGAGCAGGAGGGGCCCCAGGAGGCTGAGAGTGCAGGTGGCACGCTGGAGCTGCATTCTGGAAAGTGGAGCTCAGAGGAGGCGACGGCTCAGTGGTGGGGGGTACCTTAGAGGAGACTGGAACTACAGCCCTTTTAACTTCTCCATGGGGCCCCCGGCGCTGACGTCATACTGCACTTAGAGACCGAGGGACGTCATGCTCCCTCACAGCCATCCAAAGGCCAAGCACACGGTTTACTGACTTTAAACGCAGTAAATTAATTAACCTGTTTAGATATGATCCCTAATGACATGCAACTGAAAAATGTGTGCACCTGAAAACTGGTTATTCAGAGGGAAGATCCAGACACAGCCAGGGGAGACCAGGCGAGGAAGTTACTCTAGTGTGTTACTTCATTATTTATTCTCCTAATGGATTCCCCAAAATAGAAATGGTTTCAGGATGAACTACATGTGGGGGGCAGATAACATGGAAACTGACTGTCATTTAGTGGGGTCTTGCACCGTGGTGTCGCCAAATGCGACATCAGCTGACGTCAAACGCAGGGCAGCTCTGGCCTGTTCTGTGCTCTGATGGCTGGATGCTAATATGTTTGCTGGCTCTGTTTCCCTGATGTTTGGGGGCAGTGAGGCTGGATCTGGGGTGGGCGTATGTCCCCTACTTGGCCGTTCATGCCAGTGCCGTCTTTCTGCCTGTACTCTGTCATGGGGAAACAGCTTATTATTTTGAAACTAAGTCATAGATTACAAAACCTCTTACAGCATTCAATTTAACTGCTTTATTTTGAATATCTAAGTAAAATTTTCTATATGAATAAATCAATAAAGCAGTAGTGACTAGCATAAAATGACTAAAGTGAAATCTAATAGTAAAATCATTTAGGTAGGCCATCAGCTTCTATCAGTGCGGTAGGATCTTCTCCCTGATTGTGATTGGCTCATCCAGTGGTTCAGTCTCTTCATGTGACAAGGTGATGAACAGGCTGTTTCCTGCAGACATTACAGCGGCTAATGATGTTCTTCAGGAAGGGCTCCTTAAGTGTCTGAGACTCTGGTTTCCTGTAGGGGGATACACAGTGCTGTTTTGGTATCTGTCTGTGAGTGCTACCAGCTAACACACCTCCACGATGTACCACATAACTGAAAGCATCTAGTACAGTATTATTACCTGGGATATTTGGTTGGAAATTCACTTTACTCGTTTACCGTACCGTACCTTGCAAAAGTCTTATGCAGCCAAAGAAAGTGATGCTTAAATGATCTTCATGTTGGTGTAAAACTATGCTTCTACGCCTGTCAAAGTGTATTAGCGTAACCGTTTCAAAACATCTGCTAAAATCACCCCAGTATTTGCAGCAACCATCCAACGCAGTCATTGTAAATCCTGACTCGACAACCAGCACACCTCACATAGCTAATCAATATCTCATTGACTTCTTAACTAATTTAATTCATTAATTGAACTGGAGGTGAAGTTGAATAGATACATGGAACGGCTGAGGTGCCCCTGAGGAGAGGTTTGGGAACTGAAGCTGTGTTCATCTAGCTGTCCAACAAGACATCAGTAACTTTTTGGAGAACAGAACAAATTCTTACTAGTTTTTATAGTGTTATTTTCAGTTTGCATATCTTCTAATGCTAAATTGAATTTTTTGTTCTGAGCAAAAGTACGTGTACTACCCAGATAAATGGCTTCAAATATTTCTTTTGACTGCCTAAGACTTTTGCACAGTACTGTATATGCAGGCTATTACCTAAAATCAGTTTAACTAATAAAATGAAGCCATAGATACCAAGACACACAAAAAGCAGTCATTTGTGCAGCATAGAGGGAGGGTCCAGACAACACTGAAGAGAATCGGCAATTTTATTTACTTGAACATGTGGGAGGGGTCAAGAGAGGCCAGCCAATAGCTGGAGGACTCGGTGTCGTAGGCACAGGTCCCACGTCCATGGCACTCGATGAAGGGGACCCTACGAAATTGCTCCAGACAGGACCCAGCAGAGCCCAGAGGTTGGCCAGAACCTTCCGCTCCTGCAGCAGTTTGCTGTGGGCATGATGAGGAGAAAGGCAGGTGAACCACATCCACATGGTGTTAGTTCCTACTCAGCAGTCCATCCAAATGGTCTCATTTCCTACCATGGCGAAGGAGTACCCAGTCCACAGGGAGAGCCAGCCGGGAGGACAACCTGGGACGTAAGTGTTTTGGCTGTGGACAGTCATGACATATGTGCTGGATTCACAAACTGAGCACCTGAAAGGCAAACAACACAATTATCACAGGCAATACCTATACAAGCCATCCCATACCATCCAGTGCGCTAAGATCACACTCATCATCTGGGGCATTGTGCAAACCAAATTTGTGAGTAGGCACCATTTCAAAACCACACAAAAGACAGGAATAATGAGGGATGGGGGAGGGGATTAAGAGATGCGATCTGATGGAGGAAACTTGCTTATTGGCCAGATTATCCTGACTGCAAGTTTATTGCAAGTTTAATGATGTGTTGTCCACAGGCACATTATTGGTTGACTGAATAATATGTTACATTTTTACAAAATATTGGCACGTGCCCACTTAAATTGATTGGCAAAACGCCACTGGTCTTCATGGTGGCCAGAAGGTCTGTGAGGGCAGTGTTTGCCTTTACCTGCTAATGAATCTGGTCAGCAGGTCGCCTGAAATGGGCTCCCTGTTTTTGGGCGTGACCTCATCGGTGGACAGCCAATAGGAGTAGCCATTGCGGGAGGCATACTGACAGGTCTTGTTTATGTCACAGAAGAGGAAGGGCATGGGGGAGAAACGCGGAAGGCAGCTTCCCATGGTTCCTGAAGTTCAGCAGCATATAGAGACGTCATGAGTTTGAGACTCTAGAGTTAAAGATACTTTTGTATGTCTTAATGAGTGTTTAGGACATGTCTACATTCGCGTTCATGTTTGATAATCATGTCCGTGTGTGTGAGCCATACCCAGATCTTGGCCGTGGCCTTGTTCATTGGTGTTGATGAAGAGCAGAGAGTATCCAGAACTGAGGGCTGTGGTGCCTGGGGGGCAGCTTGGTACCTGCAACCCCTGGCTGTGCCTTGTGAAGAGGAAACTGTTACCACTGAAACTGCCACCCCCAGGGGCGCCTGGCCTGCCCTTATGTCCTGGGGGCCCTGGATACCCTTGTGGCCCTGTGGTGAGGGGGGAGGGAGATGAGAGGGTAGTAACACTATTAGTTGGAGTCAGATTAGGTCAGGGGCCTCATAGGTCAGACGTATGTAGGTGTGACTTTGTTTCCACCCCACCTGGTGGTCCTTGAAACCCCTTTTCTCCTTTGCGCCCAGCAAAGCCTGGCAGACCTGGGTCCCCGAAACCCCGGGGGCCTTCGGGGCCAGGATGACCTAAGAATTCAAGTAACATCCCAAGTCAAATTCTCACGTTTCAAAGTTTTACTGTCATTTTTACATACAGCACCTTGAGCTTTTTACCCATCTGCTTTCTTCAGACTATTTCCAATAAATACCAGAGAATAAGAACAAGATCTAACAATAAAAAAATCCAAAATAACAGCACTGCAGGCAAACTCCCCTCATCTGAATGTAGGGGTATGATCGGGGAATAAACTATCACAGTGCATTAGACTTGTTGAGGAGTCTAATTTTCTATAAATACCATCATCTTCCAGATGGGAGGGGGGAGGAAAGCGACTGGAGTCCTGCCTGAGGATAACAGTACCAAGGGAGAAGTTAAAGATGCCATCAAAAGCAAGACTTCCTCTACCTGGAGGTCCAGGTGGTCCTGGTGAGCCTGGGAGACCGAAAGGTCCTAGATCTCCAGGGCGTCCCAATGGCCCTGGATCCCCTCCGATCCCCTTAGGGCACGGATCTGAGCCTATCAGAGGACACAGTCTGGTTAACGTTCAGTGGATACAGTCTGGTTAATGTTCAGAGGATACAGTCTGGTTCAGAGGATACCGTCTGGTTAATGTTCATGTTAATGTCTGGTTAATGTTCAGTGGATACAGTCTGGTTAATGTTCAGTGGATACCGTTTGGTTAATGTTCAGTGGATACAGTCTGGTTAATGTTCAGTGGATACAGTCTGGTTAATATTTAGTGGATACAGTCTGGTTAATGTTCAGTGGATACAGTCTGGTTAATGTTTAGTGGATACAGTCTGGTCAATGTTCAGTGGATACAGTCTGGTTAATGTTTAGTGGATACCGTCTGGTTAATGTTTAGTGGATACAGTCTGGTCAATGTTCAGTGGATACAGTCTGGTTAATGTTCAGTGGATACAGTCTGGTTCAGAGGATACCGTCCGGTTAATGTTCATGTTAATGTCTGGTTAATGTTCAGTGGATACAGTCTGGTTAATGTTCAGTGGATACAGTCTGGTTAATGTTTAGTGGATACCGTCTGGTCAATGTTCAGACGATACCGTCTGGTTAATGTTCATGTTAATGTCTGGTTAATATTTAGTGGATACAGTCTGGTTAATGTTCAGTGGATACAGTCTGGTTAATGTTTAGTGGTTGCATAGTCATTCTGGCACAGTTGCTCCATAGCGACACACCAGTTTTCTGCAAGATGAAGTCTGCAGTTTCATTAGGATTGTTTTAGATGTGACACTGGAAAAATGCGAGGGCAAATACTCCTGTTTAAAAAAATGCTGAATTTGAATTGTTTACTACAGGAATTCTTTACTTAAGGGGATGCAATATACATGAAAATAACTAACCACTATTTGACCACTTTTTAAATTAATCACCATTAAAGTTATTAAATTATTATAAAATTAATCACTATTACAATTAACATAGATACTGATGTTAAAATAACTTGGACTGATTGTGACTTGCTTGAATAATGTCTCTGACTTGCCTTGATTTGCTTATTCTAAAAAGCATGACTTGAGACTTGAGTCTTGACTGGAAGCTTAAAGAATGGACAGGACTTTTTTGTAACGTGTGTACATGTCACTTATGGCCATGTCTGCTTCACCCCCTACACCACAGTAGTGTTCAGTGCGTGTTCACTTCTGGATGCTACGTTCTACTGACTGGTCCTACCTGGTGATCCTGGTGGGCCCTTTGGCCCTGGCTCTCCTTTTCGACCAGGATAAGCACCTGTCTCTCCTTTGTCACCTGAAGCAGTGCAACATTTTTTATGTTATGTTTGCTACTGACTGCGACTGCAATAACTTACAACATCATATGTTTTCACCATGATATTATAACAACAGCCAAACCAAAGAGCCCAGCAGTGAAGGTGTTCAGCATGTTCTTGTACCGGCTGGTCCGCGGGCGCCAGGAAATCCTTGATCACCTCTCGAACCCTTTTCCCCTGGGAATCCCGGAGGTCCCTGAGGGTCCGTACCTTCGTTACCATGATGAGCCGACAAGCCAAAACATAATGACCACTATCCCGTAAAAACGGTGCATGTCAAGGTCTAAGGTATGTTAGACAGTAAGCTTACATTCGGTACTTGTAGTTTACATGTTGATTGCAGAAGAGATGGGCAGGGATAAAGATCTGACTGACTTTGACAAGAACCAAATCATTATGGCCAGACTGGGTTTGAGAATCTCTGAAGCAACAAGGCTTGTGGGGAGCTCATGGTCGGCCATCATAATGTTCCAATTCATCAGTATATATAGAGTATATATGCACATACTGTATATTATGTGCACATACACACTAAACTTTTCCGCATGATTATTATAATATATGTATATGAAGGTGTCCCACAGCGTTCGGTCGTGTCACTCACCAGTCTGCCTGGATGGCCTGCGTCTCCCTGACTCCCAGGAAGCCCCTGAGAACCTGGGAGCCCTGACTCTCCTTTGTCTCCTTTATTTCCAGGAAATGGTGGACCTGGGGGCCCCCGAGGGCCTGAGGGACCTGTAGTCCGAGAGATATACAGTACCAGTCAAAAGTCTGCCTAAAAAGGAGAGTGATAGAGTGTCGCATCACATGACCTGGTCATCTGACCTAAACAGAGTAGAAATGGTTTTGGAGGCGTTAAAGGAATAGCAGCCAATGAGAGCTCAGAATCTGTGGGACCTCCTTCAGGACAGCTGGCAGAGCATCCCAGGAGGCCACCGCGTGAGACGGGCGTAGAGGAGACAGTAGGGTCACCCTGTCCCTGGAGCAATCAAGGTTAAGGGCTTTGCTCAAGGTCCCAATAATGGGATCACTCTGACGACCCAGGGATTTCAACTGGCAACCTTCTGAGTCCCAACCAATAGAGCACCCCCCCCAACAAATAATATTTTTTTTCATATATGTTATATATAGTTTTGATGTCTTTATTCTGAAATGTAGACAGTACTACAAATAAACTTTTCTGTCCAAACTTTTAACTGGTACTGTAGGTAAATACAAAAATAGGTGCAAATTTACAACACAAGCGAGTACGAAAGAGATGCAGATGTGCAAGTAGACAGGTGAGGAATCAGCTGAGTGTATCTTCTTACCTGGCCTTCCAGGGCTGCCATTTTGACCTGGTTCTCCTTTCCCTCCAGGGATGCAGATACCATCAGGCCCAGGGGAACCTGGTGGTCCACGTAGTCCATTTGGACCCGGGGGCCCAGGATCCCCATGGCACCCTGGAGATCCAAAGCTCGGAGGACCAGGTGGTCCTGCTTCCCCTGGTTCACCTGGAGAGGAAAGTTACAACCAGTCAGCCAGGGAAGCTCACAGACCTCCTGCCTCTTCCTAGTGCAGCTCCTACAGGAGTCAGACAGGAGACTGATAGTGAGGCCTGAATTGACTTGAGAACATTGGACAGTCCAGTTAGTCTTCTCCGGGGCCTCCTCCCAGTGGGACATGCCCAGAACACCTCACCAGGGAGGCGTCCAGGAGGCATCCTGACCAGATGCCCGAGCCACCTCATCTGGCTCCTCTCTGAGTCTCTCCCGAGCTTCTCACCCTGTCTCTAAGGGAGAGACCAGTCACCCTGCGGAGGAAACTCATTTCGGCTGCTTGTATTGAATTGTAAGTGGAGGAGTTTAAGTATCTGTGTTATTTGTTTGTGGTTTTATATTTTTGTCGTCTATTATCTGCCTGTAATGATTTTACTGCTACTCAGTAGTGCTAGTAAAGATTTTGGGCCCCATGAAAGTATATTATATTGGGCTTCAAAGCCAGATGAATCGGATTATGTTCCAAATTTTTTAGGGCCACAGCCACTCAGGGGCCCCTGGAATCATCGTAACTTTCCCCCGCTTTACGGCACTCCTGCTACTACTTATTGCTTTTGGACAGTGACCTTGATTAACTTGAAAGGCACCTATAAATAAAATGCATTATTATTATTATAATAGAAATCCACCTTTACCATCTGCTTTCATGAGTTGCTACTTGCCTGGCCTTCCCGGTGGCCCTGACCCCCATATACCGTAGAAACCTCTTCCTGTGGGGAGAGCACAGAGTAAGACAGACACTTTGAACTGCACAACTTGGAGCTTCAGTGGTGCTGGGGGTGGCACGGGTTTGCCTTCACTGCTTTTGGTTTCTCTTTTGATTGAGGCAGCACAACAGCATGTTTGATGGAAAAATCAGTTTACTCTCAAGGTAAAGTTTCAACATAGCATTCGGTTGTCTATTCAGTCACATTCGTTGCTCACGGAGCATATCGATGTTCACTTAAGCTACTTAAAATTTGAAACTAAAGGAACCTTGATGATAGTCCTGCCTTGGATGACTGCTATGACCACTTTTCCATAGTTCTCAGGGCGGGAATTAAAGTGACCCGTGTCTTACCTGTGTCTCCTTTTGGTCCCGGAGGGCCTGGTATCCCATCGCGTCCCTGACTTCCCTTCATTCCAGGAGGGCCTGGGACTCCAGGAATGCCAGGTTGTCCTTGATCATAATGCAGAGTTTAGACACACTGTCAGCCTGCTATGTTTTACCTCATTCCTGCAGATCCCATTATTGAAATGTACCCTAATGGTGCATCAGAAAGCCTTATATATAGCTAGATATTAAAAATTGATATTAATGGTGTCATTGCTTTTATTATGTGATACATAATAACACAGTTGGAAGTTTGCCAACCTGAAGATTCATATTGCCTTGGAGGCCCTGGAGGACCAGTAGGACCATCTGAGCCATTTTGTCCAAGGAGGCCTGGCAATCCTGCACAGAGGGTGGGATTTAGGGAGGACCTTAAGTGATCCTGACAACTCCTCTCATGGTGTTTGTTATATGCAGGATTATAGGATTTAGACCATTATTAGAACTTTGCCTCAGCAGTAAACAAAGAGGAAGGAGGGGGAACCTTTGTCTCCAGCTGGTCCCACATTCCCTGCATCTCCAGGTCTCCCTGGAACTCCAGGAGGTCCTGGGCTCCCAGCATTTCCCTTGGATCCCTTGGTTCCTGAGGCACTGGGGAGTCCTGGCTCTCCCTTTCCAGCAAAAGTGGGGTGTGTTGGGGGAGGGTTGAACCACGTCATTCTCATCAACATCAATACTATTACCATTACAAACATTGTCACTGGGATCATTAACATCATCTTCACTATCAGTATCATTACCACCACAACGATGATGAAGATTGAGGGTGCTGATTATAAATTATAACCCTAAATAACATAATCATCATGGCTAATATTGTTACTATCGTCATCACCACCACAATCATCATGGCCGTCACAGATCACAGTCAAATTCTGAACAGGGTTTGGAGTTGCTCAGACTAGTTTGGTCTTGCTGTTACTGATGATTATGTTTAGTGTCTGTGTTTTCAATATGATCTTAATGTTTATAGCTTTGGCAATCAGTCTTGAAGGTTGGCGTACCTTTGGTCCATGTGGTCCTACTGAACCAGGTCTTGCATAACCAGGTTCTCCTCTGTCTCCTTTTGTACCTGGTGCACCAGGTTCCCCCGATGGACCAGGATATCCAGGGTTCCCTGCCCCCCCCTTCATGCCTGGTGGACCTGGGAGATGGGGTTCCTGTAAGCATGAGGTATATGTTTGTGTGTGTGGGTGTGTGTGTGACACTCACCTGGTACGCCCATATAGCCTGGAGCTCCAGAGGGACCAACACTGCCTGGACTTCCCGGAACTCCTTTGGCACCTGGATCACCTCTGAGTCCTGAATACATGCATACCCAATACAGTCAACATTTATCCACACACAGGTTTCAATATCATTGTAGGGACTTGACACTGACTCTTAGTTCCAAAGTAATCACCTGTCATTGCTGTCCACTTTTTGTCAAATGTGACTTTTTACTGTAGTAACCTACCAAGTTCTTGGAATATAGCGAACAGGGAGATGAGGCTCAAACTAACCATCGGAAAACATGTTAAGAAAACCACGTAATTCTACGTTCCCTGATAACAATCCTCATAAGTCCATTGAAAACATTAAACCGTTTACTTATGGCTGTGTACGGATGTTTTAGTAATGGATGTGCAAAGATGTTGATGTTTTAGAAGACTGGTTAACGTTACAAAGCATATTTTTCCTAATGGAAACATTCAAAGGAAATCTATATTTTGGGGTTTGCAATTGTTGTGAGGACAGAGGGAAAAACATCTTTATACACACACACCGAGACACACACACACACACACACATTAATACACACAGTCTCACAAACACACATGCATTCAGTTAATAGTATCTGTTTATGTGTGAGCTTTGGGGGGAGGGGGGCATACCTGGAGACATTCTTCCTGGAGCCCCATCCTTTCCTTTTGGTCCTTGCATCCCTGGTATTCCTGGATCCCCCATTGGTCCAGTAGCATTCACAGGTCCTATCAGGAATCCAAAACTCAGCATACAACACATCACCCAAAGACCACAGCCGTAGTCTTTACATTCTGACCTGGAGGTCCAGCGTCCCCTGGGGGCCCAGTGGATGGACGACCTGGGGGTCCAGGAGAACCAGGATCCCCATCTGGGCCAACTGCACCATTGGAGCCTTTGTGACCACTAAAGCCTGAAGATCCTGTCAAGAATAACAAACTTCACAATCATCATAATTTCCTCTGTATAAATGAATATACAGTAATGTGCAAAGGTCTTTGGGAGTCACAGAAAATGATGTTTAAATGATCTTCAAGACTAGGATACTATGTATGTCCAAGCATGACAGCTTAGCCATTTCAAAACCGCTACAAAAGTTACCCCAGTATTTGCAGCAAGTGTCTTTTGACTCAAGCTTTAGGGCACCATACTATGATTGGCTAATAAACATCTCATTCAGTTATTTAACTGATTAAGTTGATTAATTAAGAGAACTGCTGGAAAAACTGAACAAATATACGGAACGGCTGAAAGGCCCCTGAGGAGAACTTTAGGAACTAAAGTGGCGTTCATCTAGCAGTAACTTTTATTGTGTGTTACTGTTAGCTTGAATATGTTCTAATGCTAAATTGTGATACATTCCCAGACCTACCCTGGATAGTCAAAACCACAGATAGTACTGAATCATCCACAAACCCATATACACTGGAACCTCGACCCACAAACTTAATTCGTTCAAGAACTTAATAATTTACATTATTAATGAAGTACTGTAATTTTACGAATAGAACCATCACAATGTTTATCAATCACTGAAAGGTACCGCTATAGTAGAACGTTCTCTCTCTATTCTTTTCTTTTGTCAGATATTTGACCTCTGAAGAGTAGGATCCGGACCCACCGCGACCCAGTAGGATAAGCGGTTTGGAAAATGGATGGATGGATGGAGGGATTCGTAACATGATTTGTTCGTGAACAGGGCTGTTCGTGGGCCGAGGTACCATTGTTTACCATGATTTTCATGTGCATAGATATGCTAAAGTCTGATAAATTACGCACAGCAAGACATTACCAACATTAAATGCAGTAATGATAGAGTACGTTGTGCATTATTTTACAGTACTGTGCAGTACTGTGCAGTACTGTGCAGTACTGTGCTCTCTCCATTGAAAGATATTCCAAGGTAATTCTCAAGAGATGATAAAGTGACAAATGATAAACTACCATGTATAAAGGGATGGCAGAGCAATTAAAATAATGTTTTTATAACCCTCAAAGGACAAAGGAACAATGAAAAAACATACCGTAACACATTTAGTATTTTTTTTCTGGACTGCAGTAAATTGTAGATAACAGACACCACGGATGCAGGGGGACTACTGTACATACCGAAACTATAGAAGGAGGGACTGATGTGATACTTGTAATTGTACTTGTGATACTGGGGTGGGAATAGAGCAGGGGTAGCCAATCTTATCCACAAAGGGCCAGCGTGTGTAAGCCGGTTTTTGGGGTAACCTTTAGGGCAGCTGTTCAAACCCAGGTGTGAGGACTCTTCAGCCAATCAGTCCTCTAATTTGTAATGTAATTAGGGAGTCACAGAGAAAACCCGCACACACACCGGCCCTTAGCGGATAAGATTGGCCACCCCTGGAATAGAGCCATACCTTTTGGCCCAGGTGCTCCTTTTGGCCCAGGTTGACCATCTGGCCCATAGCTTGGTGTCCCCGGTAGACCCAGTTCTCCACTGCAGCCTGTGGATCCAGGTTCAGTCCACCAGGATTACAAACTAAACACAGCCTTCACAATCCCCTGGAATCCAGGCTAGGTATTCAGTAACATGTTGAACTAATCTGGTGTTTCTGATTGGAAGTTACCTGTAAGCCCAGGTAGACCGTCAAGCCCTCTGGACCCATTCAAGCCTGGGGGTCCTGGGTTCCCGGGTATGGAGGGGCCTGGAGGTCCAGCAGGCCCTGGGGGACCTGGCTGTCTAGTGCTAGAAGGACCTGGATCTCCTTTCAAACCCTTCAACCCTTTTTGACCTTCATCATCAGAGACAGACAGAGCATGGCTACCTTCACTCTTATAATGGCTAAATTATGTACTGCATGCTGGATCACAATAACCCTGAAAACCTGACCTGGGGCCTGTTTCAGAAAGCAGGATTTTTTGCTTAGCCAGATAACTTGTCAGATTTATTGTAGTGAATGAAGGTAAGTGAACAATGATAAAATTTATTTAATCTGGGGTACCTTAAATTCAACAAGTTATACAGCTAAACAAGAAATCCTGCTTTCTGAGACTGGCACCAGGAACAGACATGATTAGAAGTTAGAGGATGATTGCATGAATCACAAAAAATGTAAATTTTCCTCAAGATGACAGCAACATATAGCCAAGTCAAGTTTATCTATATAGCACAATTTAGATGCAAGGCAATTCAAAGTGCTTTACCCAAGCACAGGGATATATTTAAATAGAAGTCATTAAAATCACATTAAAAGAACAATAAAAAACTAAAACCTAACAGCCAAGACAAACAGTTAGATGGTTAAAAAGAAGTTACAGTGGTAATATGTATGAATAAACTCCTGCTGATGTCATTTATAGAAAAGCTGCAGCAAACAGTAATATATAACTGCAACTTTATTGTATAGATTATATATGTAAATGAGTTTGAGAGAGATTATAGGGTTAGTGTGTTTAATGGAGCACAGGTGTGTGTTTGTGTACTGTTAGAATCGTGACAAATATGGCCAATGGCTTACTGACTGGGGGCTTTGGGTGGGGCTGCTGTAAAGCGCTTTGAGACAACGTAATGTTGCGATAACACGCTATACAAAAATAAATTTGTTGTTGTTGTTACAGTATGTTCATGTGCGGGGGGCGGGGGGTGGTGGGCACCAGAAAGGTATTTTGAGGAATGGGTGCCTTTGAGGAGAGGATTACAGACATTTCACTATCTGAACGGTAGAGACATTCATGGGAAACACACTATATGGACAAAAGTATTGGGACACACCTTAATCAGAGAATTCAGTTGTTTCATTCAGACCCATTGTGACAGGTATATAAAATCCGGCACCTAGCCATGCAGTCAGGTTTACAAATATTTGCGAAAGAATGGATCATGCTGAAGAGTTCAGTGAATTCATACATGATACTGTTAATAAGTTAGTTCATAAAATTTCCTCCCTGCTAGATATTCCACTGTCAATTGTAAATGGTAATATTGCAAAGTGGAAGCGTTTAGGAACAACAGAAGCTCTGCCTCGAACTGGCAGGACACATAAAGTAACAGAGCTGGGTCGCCGAGTGCTGAGGCGCATAGTGTGTAAGAGTCACCAACGTTCTGCTGACTCAGTAACTGCAGAGTTCCAAACTTCCCCTGGCATTAACCCCAGCACAAAAACCGTTAGCCGGGAGCTTCATGGAATGCGCTTCCAAGGCCGAGCAACTGCATGCAAGCCTCATATCACCAAGCAGAATGACACGTGTCGGATGGAGTGGTGTACAGCACACCGATACTGGACTCTGGAGCAGTGGAAATGAGTTCTTTTGAGTGACGAATCACAGTTATGTGTCTGGCAGTATGATGGGTGAGTCTGGGTTTGGCAGATGCCAAGAGAGCGTGACCTATCTGATTGCATAATGCCAACTGTAAAGTTTCGTGGAGGAGGGCTAATGGTATGGGACTGTTTTTCATGGATTGGGCCCCTTAGTTCCAGTAAAGGAAACTCTTAATGCTTGAGCATACCAAGACATTTTGGACAATTCTATGTTTCCAACTTTTTGCGAACAGTTTGGGGAAAATCCTTTTCTGTTCCAGCATGACGGTGCCCCAGTGCACAAAGCAAGGTCCATAAAGACACAGATGGGCAAGTTAAATGTGGAAGATCTTGACTACCCTGCACAGAACCCAGACCCTTGGAATACCATTGGGATGAGCTACAGTAAGCCAGGCCTTCACGTCCAACATCAGTGCCTGACCACACAAATGTTCTGGATGAATGGGCAAAAATTCCCACAGACACACTCCAAAAATCTTGTGGAAAGCCTTCCCAGAAGAATGGCAGCTGTTATCGCTCCATATTGAGGCCTATGGATTTAGAATGCGATGTCATGTAGGTCATGGCCAGGTGTCACAATGCTTTTGTTCATATTATGTAGCGCAACAGTTTTTCATTGTTCACTGTAATGGCAGCCAGTTCTTATCTAATAATGGCATAAAAGATGCAACATGGCAAGATGCTTAGTATGCTATTGCCGTGAGGAGTATGCACCTACAGGTATAGTTCACATACCTGGGTGGCCAGGCATTCCCATCAGTCCTGGCGAACCATCCTTCCCTGGTAGACCACCCTGCCATGGAGGTCCTGGCATACCCTGCAACCCAACTGAGCCTTTCACCCCTGGAGAGTCATAGAAAAACAGGAAATCATCACGTGTGTGTGTGTGTGTCTGTGTGTGTGGTCCAGGTATATATTACATTGTGGGGACCAAATATCTCCAAAATGTGATTGCAAACCTACCATTTTGACATTGTGGGGACCATTTTTCAGGTCCCCACAAAGATCCATCCATCCATCCATTTTCCAAACCGCTTATCCTACTGGGTCGCGGGGAGTCCGGAGCCTATCCCGGAAGCAAT
>JAODJX010000047.1:13866822-13884812 GCA_026776945.1 Isichthys henryi
GACCCAGGCGGGGATTCGAACCCGGGTCCCAGAGGTGTGAGGCGACAGTGCTAACCACTGCACCACCATGCCACCCTCCCCACAAAGATTTGTGAATGCAATCAAAAAACTAGAAATGCCAAAAGTCTTGCATTTTGTTTGGTTACTTATGGTTAAGGTTAGGACTGGGTAGGGATTAAAGTCATGTTGGCACTAGAGTTTCCCCCATAGAAATGAATGGAGAGTCCCCACAAAGATATAATTACAAACCTGTGTGTGTGTGTATAAATGGGTATATGAGTGAACGTTACCTTTCACCCCCTGTGATCCTGCATGTCCTGGGGCTCCAGCAGGTCCAGTAAAGCCCAGAAGGCCCACATCACCTGGGGGCCCTATATCCCCATTGCTGCCAGCTGGTCCCTGGGGGCCTGGCCAACCTGGGAGTCCATACCCTATATCACCCTAGGGAGAGATCCCACCCATGGTTACCCCTACATCATCCTGTGGAGAGATCCCACCCATGGTTAACCCTACATCATCCTGGGGAGAGATCCCACCCATGGTTACCCCTACATCATCCTGGGAAGAGATCCCACTCAGGGTTAACCCTACATCATCTTGGGGAGAGATCCCACCCATGGTTAACCCTAAATCACAGAATAGAATAGCTTTTGAGGGATACATGCAAACCTTTGACCCTGGAGGCCCTTGAAAACCGGGAGCTCCTGGGTGTCCCGGTAAGCCAATTCCTGAAATGCCCGGCTTACCAGGTGTGCCTTCCTCACCTGCATGTAGAAACGGAAGGTTAGTGAGTCAGTCCACAGACATCAATCCAAAGATGATGAGATTAGGTGTTCGCCTGTTTGTGAATCATTGCAAAATGTGTGATGTCATTCTTACCTTTTACTCCTGGGACCCCAGGATATTGTGCTGATAACATTCTTCCCTTTTCCCCCTTAGTGCCAGGTATCCCTGGATCTCCAGGGGGACCCCAGTGCCCTTGGGCTCCTGTGATGTCATGGACAATTCAATACAGTTTTTGTGTCTTTTTAAGAGATCATGCACTACAACAGTTATACTTCCATTCCCTCATTCACCTGGTAAACCAGGTATTCCAGGTAGACCTTTGAAGCCTGGAGGACCTGGATATCCTTGGCTGATGTTCTTTCTGTTTGGTTCCCCTCTCACTCCTAAACAGAAAGTAGTATTAGCGAGGAGGTGTGACTGACTTACTATGCTCATTGCTCACAAGTGGAGGTGTGTGTGTTTCATATATTTTTCTTTCTGTTTTGCATATGTACTGTCTCAGTTGGGCTGCTGTCAGGATGGAGATGTTCACAGGTGGAGCTGAAGGTCATTCTTACCTGGCACTCCAGGTAGTCCTGGAGGACCATCTACCCCTGAACTTCCATTCTGCCCTGGATAGCCTCGCGGTCCAATCCCTGGGGGACCCAAATCCCCTTCTTTTCCCATTGGTCCATGAGTGCCAGGCCTTCCTGGAAGGCCCCGCTGCCCCTTCATACCCGGCCATGTGACCTGCGAACACACAACTATATCATGCTGCCTTGTAATTACCCTATGGTTTTATACAACAATATTATGTTGGGAGACATTTGTATGTTGGATCATATAGAATCACTTTTTGAATATTTATAGGGTTATTTACCAAGTTACCCTTGGGTCCTGGCAGACCCTTGCCCCCTGGTTGACCTGGTACTCCCCATTTGCCATGTAGCCCACATGTTCCTGGGGGTCCTGGAAGTCCTCTATCCCCTTTCAGTCCAAATCCAGTGTCAATGTCATCATCTCCCTTGCATCCCTGTGGGCCTGGATAACCCATAATCCCCTGCGGGCCCTGAGATGAGTACAGAGATAATGGCAGAGGAGCCACGACTGAACTGTTTTATTATTCTTGACATGAAAGCTAAGTGACAAATGCTAGATGGATGTGTGGTTCTGGAAAGAACACTGTTTAAGAATGAGGTTGTCTGGCAGAAGAACCATGGACTAACCACTATCTCAGGTGAGTTTACCTGCAGTCCATCGGACCCTGGGACTCCCTTAACTCCTTTGTCTCCCTTTAGTCCTAGATGACCATTCATTCCTGGAGAAACATAGACAGTGCTGCGTCCAGAACTCAATCACTAAATGTGTAGTTGGAATCAGTGTTATTTTTGCCTTATTTTGCTGGAAATTGAATGTAAAAGTAGCTAAATGTAAAAAAACAAAAAAACAGTCACCTGGAAGTCCAGCAAGGCCTGGAGCTCCCTGAAGGCCAAATATTGTTGTCTTTAAATCACATCTGCATGGTTCACCGACCTGTCCTATACAGCAAAATGGAACCATCCAGTTTTACTCTTATTAGTGATAGAGTAAAATATCATACTGTAAGACACAAACCTGGTGATCCTGAGTCTCCTGGCATTCCTGGCAGGCCGATCATACCCTTGATTCCTGGGGGTCCTTGTTGGCCATTCTGGAAGCCTTTGCAACAGAAGTGTCCACCATTGAGATGAGTTGTTACAAGCAAAGATAACTGTTTGACTATCCCTAATGACCAGGTTGCCAATTATGATTGCCTGTGATATGGGTAAGACACTATTGATGAGTAAGACACCATCATCCACTTATTTATATAATGGCGGAGAGCATTAGCTCAATGGCTACCAGTACATTCGACAAGCCCTGGTTGGCCGGGATCTCCTAGTTCTCCAGGTATTCCTGGATCTCCATCTCTCCCTGGAGTGCCTTGAATGGAGATACCAGGTTCACCCTTATCTCCTTTGGGGCCCAGCTTGCCTGGAGGCCCAGGCGGACCTGGAGGGCCTGTAACAGAACGCAGACCTGCAAAAAGAGATGGAGAAAACATTGGTGTACACCTTTCTCTCTGAAAACCCCAAAGACATATACAACTTCATATCTTGACTTGAATGCCTCTCAGGGCACAGATGGGTCGATGCTTTATAGGTTCATACATACGTGTTTATGTGAGCATACGAGAGTGCTATTTGTAAAAGTGAATACATATTTCTTTGATCTAACAGATTTGTGATCACAGCACCTGGGAGTCCTGGAGATCCAGGCGGGCCAGTGCAACCTGAAACATAAGGCAAAGACCTCATGCCCAAGTTCTTCAGATGTGGCTGACAGGCATGGAGAGGAGTCCGTTAATAATACCTGGGCTGCCAGGAAGGCCTTGCTGACCTGGTGCACCAGGTAATCCGTGCTGTCCTTTGAGGGCTCTGTCAAGTACTACCTTCTGTTTAAGCAGAGGTTGAAGGGTAAAGCTTTACATTAACTGCACCTTAAAAATGCCTTTATAATGCAATCATAGAACATTCAGTGCACCTCCATAATGCATCGATAGAGTATCCCTAAATTCATAGGGCATCCCTGCTTAGACTGCTGCCCCCGTGACCCGATCCCAGATATGCAGTAGAAAATGGATGGATGGATGAGGAGAGGTAAGGAAAATGTACTAATTTCATCGTGTTGCTGCATCCACCACATGACAAGCCACCTCAGCCATGAGAACGTCAGTGCAGCCACACGGCAGGCAATACCTCAGCACCACACTAGTTCAAGTGGACCAGTGTGATTTTTTTCTGGTGACTGACATACCAATCCTGCCACCAACCCCCAAGTTTTTCCTTCCTTACAGGGCTGGATGTAGATTAACATCATACCCAGGATGGATGGATGGATGGATGGATAAATCATCATGTATACCGCTTGAACAGTAAATAAGCATCTCTTTGGGATTATGTCACTGTTGCTCTCCAAATCTGTCAACATCGAGTTGACCCTTCTGCAGTAGAAAACTGAAGTGAGTCAGGTATGACTCAGTTTCTGAACACCAGTGGAAAAGTGCTGTTACGGTAGTGCAGCTGCAGTGGTACTACTCACATCGCCAGGGGCACCTCTTGGGCCCTGATTGCCTTTCTGCCCCTGTAGGCTCACAGAGGGACAGTGTTATACACAAACTCAAACACACATACAGTACATACGCACAGAGTGTGAGCACAAGGCAGCAGCATGGGCAGCCTTGCATCAGACACATCAAAGAGAATAAGTCGCAGCGAGCTCTGACCTTCAGGCCTGATTCCCCTGGGAATCCATGAAAGCCACGATCTCCTTTGCTTCCCTACAGGACCACAACGAACACAATCAGTTCCATTTCAATGGAAAACTGAAACACTTAAGTGACAGGCAGCTGACAGGACTGTTAGCTCAGTGAGGTTACTGACAGGGGCTGACAGCTCTGTGTAGTGACTGACAGCTCTGTGTAGTGACTGACAGCTCTGTGTAGTGACTGTCAGTTCTGTGTGCTGACTGTCAGCTCTTTCTTGTGACTGACAGCTCTGTGATGTGACTGACAGTCATGTGAGGTGACTGACAGGACTGAACTCTCAGTGAGGTGACTGACAGTCATGTGAGGAGACCTTTATAGGTTAATGAATCTCGTCTCCTCCTAATTCATATTTAATCTTGTAATGGTCGTAGGCCAAACATCACCAAGCATGTATTACCAGCTCGCCAGGATCTCCAAGGCTGCCATCCTTCCCAGGTTTTCCCTGTAGAAGAAACTGCACTTCAAGCATGAAGTTCTCTACGAGCATGAAGCTTGTGGTGACATACTGAGTGGCTCATTCCCACACCTCGCTCAGCCTAGGGCCTCAGTTGATGTGTAACTAAGCAAATTGGGCCTTTGTGTCTGTGTGAGTCTCTCACCCGCCCACAATGCTTCTGGGGTGCTGAATTAATGGCTGACTTTGTCGTGCTTTGACCCAAAGGTTCTCTCTCACCTGTACACAGTACTATGCAAAAATCTTAGGCAGTCAAAGTAAATGATCTTCATGCTGGTATAAAACTAAGATATCATGCCTGACAGAGTGTGACTGCTTAGCCATTTTGAAACCTCTCCTAAAGGCACGGATGTGCACTAACCATGCAGTAGACTGATGTTTTTTTTGACTGAACTGTTACCCAACCTTGTTTGGCTAATCGATACCTCACTGAGACATTTAACTAATTAAATTAATTAACTGAACCGCTGGTGAAATTTAACAAACACATGGAATGGCTGAGGTGCCCCTGAGGAGAGGTTTGGGAACTGAAGTGTTGTTCTTCTCACCATCCAAGTAGACATGAGAAACGTTTTGGAGAACAGAAGAAATTCTTACTAGTTTTTTATTGTGTTACTGTTAATTTGCAGATGTCCTAATGTTAAATAATATTTTTGCATATATTTGTATAAATATTTTGTTTTTAAATAATTTGAGGTATTACACAATTACCACAGTACTGTATATGTGTATATGTCTCAAAGCTGAGCAAGATGGCATCGGTAAGAAGAAGCATTCCTATGTACCTGTACTTGCAAATGGCAAGTAAAGCACTACTTCATTTTCCATACTTTTCCATGCATGCTTCTCATCTTGTTCATAGGCAAATGTACCTCAGTTCCTGGTTCCCCCTCGTCCCCTTTTGTGCCCTTATGTCCTGCATTTCCCGGACGACCCTACGAAAGTGAAACAGGCCGCACTTCAAAAGATAAACATACATACTGTCATGCAGCGTGTTCACGTTGGTGAACTGCAAACGTTTGCTGAAGTCTTCCCTGTGACGATTATCATCATTTAAGCAGTTTATTCCACTTTATAAACACTTTATACAGAACTGTGTTATGCATGTACATTTTGTATATCTATCAAAAAATATTTGCAGATATTGTGGTTTGTCATGTCAGGGGTATAAAAAGATTAAGCATTGAAGCACAAGTAATTAATGATTCATAGCTTGGGTCTGGAATATTCTGCAGCTTTAATGTTCCAAACGTACTTACAGGTGACCCTGGATCGCCCTTTTCACCTATATCACCTGGGTCCCCCTGTGATGACAGAGGTCAGTGAAGGTCAATCTGCAGAAACCACTCCCACTGTGAATTGACTCCACCCACACTAATCTAATCATTTCCACTCTTCCTGTGTTTCACCTGGCCTTGCAGCCATAGCTCTTCATACCTGTAGGTCTTCGAAGCCTGTTGCATACAGTTTAATTCCTTTCCTCCCAGGAATTCCTGGAGGTCCCGGTTCCCCCTGTAAAATGGAATCATGGGAAGTGATGCGTAGCGCAGTCCAGCCTGGTCCATAACCAAGGTGGTACAGGACTGGGCAGGGACTCCAATTGCCTCTCTGGCTCAAATCTCAGCTGTCATTTTCCACCTTTTGACCTCGAGGTCCTGTGATACCCGAGCTTCTCCCTTCCAGACCCTGAACAGAGACACAGAGGTTAGACATCTCACAGACAGTCACGTCCACACATTTTTATGCAGAAACTATATACCGGATCAGCAGAGTCAGTGGTAGTAAGCTTACCTTTACTCCTGGGGCACCGGGCAGCCCCCCCGGTCCCTGTAATACAGGAACAGAGTATAGCATCAAGCACGCCATCACCTTCTGTCACACTGACAGTTCATCTAAGGCTGGCACTGTAGGGTGCATGTTTTGTGTTGCATGGCATAAATTACTGTGTCTGATCATCACTCACGATTATGCCCATCGGCCCTGGGTATCCAGGGAGTCCAGGAGCCCCCGGTGGTCCTGTTTGACCCTGAAAACCAGGCCAGAGGGTTTGTTTGAAACTACTTGACCAGATAAGTTTTCTTTTCAGAGGAGGTGAGAAAATGGGTGAGACGGCACCAGGAGGGATGTCTTGGATTACAGGAGTTAAAGTTGTCCTCACCTTAGCACCGTAACTACCTGGAGCGCCACGCTGACCTTTCTCTTCAGAGGAGGATAAGTAGGAGTCCCCCTGTAGGGACATCCGGCGAGATAATGCACACTTACGCACACCTGTATCTGTGGGAAGCCTACTGACACCCATTGTACTTCAATTTCGAAAGTCCAAACCTCAAACACGTAAAAAACGGACAAGAAGTATCCATGAAAACTGATCAAAAATATCCAGCCTAAATACATACATACGCACAGTCACAATCACATGGTAACAAATACACAGCTCTTGTCACAGTCACTTTAAAAAGCATGAAACATTTGTCTTATACTCTGTTCCCCTAATGAGGATACGGAGTTGAAAGATGGATGGATGGATGGATGGATGGATGGATGGATGGATGGATGTATTATTGTTTTCATGAACCGACCTTGGGACCCAGTTGCCCTGGACGACCCTTAAAAAACATAATGGTGGGAATTAACGTGGTAAACATTTCAACATTATGTACTGTAAAGCAATTAACACAACCTGTAATCTTAGCACCAAGGTTATGTTTCTGAATGAACATGTTTACCTGAACCTCCATCTACACCAAAGAGGGATACAAAGAACAGTGACAGGTGGATAGAAAGATCCAATATAGGTCTTACAGGCACTCCATCACGTCCAGGATCACCATGAGGTCCTGGATGGCCTCTTTCCCCCTGGAGACACATAGCTATTACTGCATGAATGCATGTATCCCCAGTTCTCTTATTGTGTGTATATGAATGCCTTTGAGGTACAGTAGCTCACGCAGGCTATCAGGATAGTGCACAAAGCATGATGCACCGTTCCTACCTTCATGCTGTCACATCCTGGGGTGCCTGGTTCTCCAAGGGGACCCTGTACTCCTGGAAAACCCTACAGTCAAACATATTGTCATTATTTAAAATAATAGTAATAATAATAATAATAAGAAGAAGAAGAAGAAGAAGAAGAGGAAGAAGAGGAATGACACAAGAACAAAATCCAGTGCAAGTTTGCAGCATCGACATGAAAAATATAGAAAAGCAAGATAATTAAAAAAAAATCTTGTTTCTTTGAATTAATCATCTTAAACAAAATACGGGGGTGTTGGTTGCAAAAAAAATATTTTGGATATTCTTAAATGAGAATAGAAGAAATTGAATCACCATAAAACTGACAAATTTTTATAACACTAAAGAGAAAAGGTGACAAGCAGGTGCTGCTCTGTGAGCATCTGTGACTGTGTATATATATATATGATCTGACTCTGGAAGATATATGCTGTCGTTAAGGAATGTTAAAGGCATGTCGGCTGGTGCTCTTGGGACGTCGTGTCTTCTCAGCTCCCCCTAGTGTTCAGCCATAGGTACATTCATTGAATGACAGCAACGTTAAAGTTTCTACAGCAGGAAGTGCACATATTGTAATGAAACAGCAGGAGGTTCTTACTGGCAGGCCTGGAGTCCCCATATGTCCTGGATCTCCATTCATTCCCTGAGACAGAACAATAACTTCATAATAAATGGTGGCAAATAGGAGGACATTTCCCCAAGTTAGACACCAAAAATCCTGCTTCTGGACCTTCCAGACTCAGATGCATACTGGGAACTTAATATACCTTTATCTGGTACCAGGAACAGACAAGGGCTACAAAATAACCAAATCTGCTAGTCATCAAATCTACAGTATGATGTTACGCCAGGTTTTATTTGGCTATCCATCCATCCATCCATCCATCCATCAATGGATGCAGGGGATTTGGTTGCTTGTATTGCTATTCATCTGCTTAAGGCATTGATTACTACACACTGTATATAATGGTGATAAATATTAAACAAAGTATATTAACTGAATAACCAGGCCACATATGTGGCCAGTGACATTAATCTCACCCTGCTTCCTTTGGGTCCTGGATCTCCAGGCTGACCGATGTGGCCCTAGAGGAGAAGCCAACAACAAAGTGGGTGCCATAGATTCCGGGGTTTGTATCACATCATACACCAAAGCTGTAGACATGTACATTGTGATATGATACGTGTAAACAGACAGTGCTCACATGAGATAGTTTAATACCTTTAGACCAGGTGGTCCTGGGTGGCCTTCTTTACCTGGAAAACCAACCAAACCAGGAGGGCCGTCGATACCGGGGTATCCCGTCTCACCCTACGTGGACAGAGACAGGTCAGCTCCCCATTCATTCTCTGAAGATATTAGAAGGGTATGTCTCCGAAAGGGGAGACATTTGTGAATAGATGTAATCTTTACAAATCAGAATCAGAAAATTGGCCTGATGGTGACATGAAATATACGATGGATTCTGACCCCAGTTAAGGAAACATTCTAACTGGCATTTGAGACCCAATTAAGTCCAAATTTTTCAGAATGTTATATCTGTGTATCAGTATTTCCATAACCTGCAGTTATTGTTAAACAGCAGGGTGCAGTCACATGCACTATCATAATCTCTGCCTACCTTGTTGCCTTTGACTTGGTCACAGTGACATCTGGGCTTCCCATGACACACGCAAACCTAGAAACACGTCAATACAACATTTCAGAAAAGCAGACGATCTCCACCCACACGAGACCTTTGGTTTTAGATAAAGCAGTTTGTTTTGAGAAGTGCTGTTCAGAAATGCTGTGGGAATGAACACCGGGAGTTAACCCTATCCCTTTTCCCAAACATACTTGATAATCATTGAGAGAACAGCCTGCTTCAGCTAAGCCACTTGGAGCATTTCCGAATGCAGCGTGGAACTGGTTAGGAGACAAATATACTGAACAGTCCCATAAACCATTTAGAACCACCACAACTATCCCCAAGGCAGGTTTAGACAGTAGAATCACTCATGGAACCAGTCCAGATCACATCCTGAATTTACCCCAGCAATAGTTGAAAACAAAACAATTGTTTGATCTTCTTCACAGTAATGAGGCACTCTATGATTACATCTGTGCTTCAAGTCTGAAGGTGCACGTAGAACATATTAGATCAGAAAAAGTCAATCTGTGCTTGTGAAGACATACTGTACTGTGCAACAGACTTAGCCAATCAAAGAAAATGTCTAAGGCTATTTATCAGGGTAGTAAGTGTATAGTTGCTCATTAAAAAAAAATAACATTCGAGCATATGGAAATTAACAGTAACACACAAAAAATAAATAAATAAACCAGAATTTCTTCTGTTCTTCAAAGTGTTACTGACACCTCATTGGACAGCTAGAGGAACATGATTCAGTTCCCAAACCTCTCCTCAGGGGCACCTCAGCTATTCCATGTATTTGTTAAATTTCACCACCGAAATTTGAATGAACCTAATTAGTTAAATAACTCAATGAGCTATTTATTAAAAATACAAGGTTCGGGTGGTGGTCGAGTCAAAAAATACATCAGTATATTGGATGGTCGATAGAAACCCTGGGTTGACTTTGCGAGAGCTTCTGAAATAATTAAGCTGACACACTTGACAAACATATAATATCACTGACTTTCTCCACAGTATTGTGTTACACGCTGGCAGGATCAGTCTTGTCAGCTTTGTAGAAATGTGGAAGAACTCTGAAGACTAGAATTTTTTTGGCCTGGTCAGACGGTGAAGCTATAGCGTTCGGCACTGAATCCGAGTCACATGATTTCTTGCCTGTCAAACGGATATTGCTTCAGAGTGCAAAATCCTTAGCATTGTTCCTTGTACTGTTTATATGAGTATCTGTTAACAGATGTCATGGAGTCAAATTTCCCTCTTATATTGATGTCCAGCACTGTACAAAAGTCTTGAGCCGCCAAAGAAAATGATGTTCAAATGATGTGTAGAGCTATAAAATTGTGTGCGTCAAATAGTGCCAGCTGAGTCATATCAAAACCTCTTCTAAAAGCACCACTGAATTTGCATCAACCGTCCAATACACCCATACGTTTTTTTGACTTGCCCACTAACACACCTCCAATGGATGGATAATCAATACCTCATTGACTTTCGTTGACTAATTAAATTAATGAATTAAGTGAGCTGGGGGTGAAATTTAACAAGTACATGGAACGGCTGCGGTGCCCCTGAGGGGAGGTTTGGGAACTGAAGCGGTGTTCATCTAGCCGTCCAACTAGATATCAGTAACTTTTTAGAACACAGAAGAAGTTATTACTAGTTTTTATTGTGTTACTTTTAATTTGAATATGTTCTAATGTTAAATAGATTTTCTGAGCAAATATATTTACTACCCAGATACACAGCATTAAACTTCTTCTTTCACGGCCCAGGACTTTTGCACAGTATTTTACTTTTACAGCACTTTTTGACAGGCTGCTTCCAGGCTCAAAATTTCTAAGACCACAGTGCACAAGAACAATGTGAAACGGGAGACACTGGGAACGACCAGAAACCAGCCAGCTAGAGGGCGGAAGCCAATTTGTAATGCCAGAGATGACCAACAACTTATCCAACAGTGCCTCATGAATCAGAGCGTGACTTCAAGTGACCTTCAAAAGGAATGGGAAAGATTAAGTGCAGGTGTGAAGTGCACTGATAGGACAATTCGTATCAGGCTCCTACCCCAGAACAATCCAGTTATGTTCCAGAGTTTTTGAAGTCAACCTAATATTCCCCACTTTTATGTCACCCCTGATTCTGTGTGGGTATGACATGGAACTGGACGCTGTGTAATCTACTTATGAGTAAATAAATCATTTTAAACATTTTTTTAAGTCTATTATTAAAAAAATATAATACAACAGGAATGGTTTTATTCATCTGCATTTGTACACTTCGTATTTTAATAGTAGGCCTATAACCACTTATGGAAATGCCCAGCCTTATCCCAAACTACAGTGATTTCAGAAACATGACACGAGCAGAGGAAAAAGAAGCCCAACGAATTCTTTCACCAAAATCTGAGCTTCTCATGACGGTTTACGAGGTAATTCAGAGCAAATCATTTCAATATGAATGTTTTCCTAATTTACGATTGAACATGATCTGTGCCGAAAGCATTGTCAACTGAACCATGATGCTTACATCCTTCGCCGTAACGTCCCATAAAACTCCCAGGATCAGCAAATGCGTCGCCCTCCGACTCGCTGTGATGCACCGGATCCAGCGGGTCATCGCTGCTCCGTAACCGGGGTAACTTTTAAGAGTAAACTGACGGCAACAGAGGCAGAGGTGCTCTCCCAAGTCGATGCCCACAAGCGGCCCACTGTGCGATGCGAAGAGGTGTCTGTCGTTTAGTCGGAATCTGGGAAACTGCACAAGAAATATATGGGATTAATGGCAATGGAGGTGAAGGAAGAGCCGGGAAATGAAGCCGCAATGTGGGCGTTTCTTACTTTATCCTCTATTCAGTAGGCGATGCTGATTTCATCTCAAACGCATTGCTCAGGAAATTGTCCACACACAGGTGTAACCTCTGCATTTCATAGTATATATGATGACACTGTCAGATCCCTGGGAGTCTTTCATGCAACAGTGTATCTTTCTCATTTCTCCCTCAATCTGTGGGCGAGGGACGTTTTATAAAGGTGAGGAATTGTATACAGTAGTGAGAGTCGATCGACAAAATAATCGTTTTGCAGATAAAAAAAGGGAAATGCTCATTTTGAGTGTTGCATTAATTTTAGATAATAATTATAATTTCATGTGACTTTACTTATTGCAATACCCATCTCTACCTCACCTTTAAATGTATTTATGTACATGTTGTTTTCCATTTGCCATAGGAGCTTAGTAGAATTATTTATTTTGCTATTATTATTTATTATTAAATTATTATTAATAATATTATTAACTTTATTATTTATTTAATCTGTTCCAGTTTTAATATTAATATACTCTACGCAGTGACCGATAAGTACTTTTTCAAAGTATCTGCTTGTCATTATTTTACAGTAATTAAGTCTTGATTGCTTATATTGAATTATATAATATATTATATTATTATTATATTATTATATATTATATTATATTGTTTATTTGTACAGCATGAATTGTTGTCAAAACCAACGGGGAAGTAAAAATTAAAGAGTAAGTAATCGTTATAAATGAATTTTATATTAATATGGTTGATAAATATTTTTTTATCAGCAGGTTCGTCTAAGACCATTATCATTGTTAGCATTGTTCTTTGTTGCACGAGAAGTAACGTCTGTAGTCGGAACTTCATCAAAATATACAATAAGATTATCCGGTAGGATTTTAATTGCAGTAAATGGTCCTAATACTATGTAATGGTGAAAGTTTGACGATATTTACAGTATTTCGGACTATGTGTAAATTTCATAAGGGTTTAAAATCCTTAGACCAGAATCCCTTCTCTCCGTGTTATACTTGTTATCACAAGCATTGGCTTAGATGGTGGCTGAATTAAATCTCATCAATATTGTCCCATCTTAAATATTTATATATCTACTAGTGCAGCCTGCTGATCTTCTTTGATAAAAATAAGTGCGACGAGACGAGCGGGAAATCAGGAACCCTGCCTCGCTGTCATTTAGTGCCCTGATTAGAGCTCTTCATCCAGTCTGCATGCAGTTTTTCATTAAATATCCTGCTTCCCGTTTCCCAGCTGTGCCCCAGCCATAGTCTAGTCCTTGTTACGCAGCTCCCTGAAGCTCTAAGGCTATGATGATTTGTTAGAACAGGGACCAGGCATCCACGATGAAGTATGTGGTCAGGTCAAATTATTAATGCATAGTTGCTCTTCAACACCACAGACTACCGTGTTGAGTATTGCTGAGCGGTGGGGACTCCAGATGAAGACCTTAATCACCTGTATCACCTGCTCCTCCCTCATTTTCTGGTAATTCCTTAATTATGATATGGGGCTAGACACACAAAACTTGCTTAAAAAAGATAAACTAATTCAGTTGAGAGTGTGAGTGAAGTTAGACATAAGTAGTGGGATTGAAGCCGGCAGTTGCCTAGATATACACGCACACATAAATAGTCATCCATCCATCCATCCATCCATCCATCCATCCATCCATCCATCCAGGGGAGAATCTAGCTATTGAAAAGATCAGGGGTTAAGTCAAGTTTATCTGGCGCTGACTATCTTTTGATTATGAAGGAAGATTGGCATTGAGGCTAAAATACTCCAGGCTATAGCCTCGAGGGATCAGACCTAACGATGCCCATGCATGCGTCCATCCATCCATCCATCCATCCATCCATCCGTTTATCCTGGTTAAGTTTGCAGGGTAGTGGAGCCTACCCCGGGCCGAAAACTGGGGTTTGCCTTGGGTGTAATGCCACTCCACCACAGGGCTCATCTACTACACGAAATGAGTTAGTATGATTGCATGTCTTTGCACTGCGTGAGGAAGCCAACATAACATGGGAAGAACATGCAAGCTTGACACGCAGAGAGCAGAGATGGGATACGCACTCCTAAGCCTACAGGTACGAGGCCACACACTGGGCCACCTGTACATTAATGTACATTAACACCACCACAAAGACATGGTTGCCCCGTTGACAGCATTCAAGTCTCCTGCTTCCTGAACTGGGGAGTTGAATCCTGCTCTGCTTCTTCCGTCTTTCTGGAGTGAGTATGTTTGCCCTATTTTGTCTGGATTACCTCCAGTTCCCTACAGCAGTCCAAAGACATACGGCTAGGCTAACTGATGTATCTGATTTCTGCAACGGACCGGCATGCATATATATGTACAGACAGTACAGGTGCATATACATATGTGAATATGGATACACAGGGTTACAAAAACGAGGAGGTACAGATTTCCCCAGGTCACATGAGGTAATGCGTAATTGAGCTTGACTATCTCTGAAACACAGAAAAATTAAAGGTAACATAGCCTATACTGTCCTGATGTACATTCCAGTATAACAAGAAGGGGGACGAGACTATGTATTTGAATTAATCTTCCTTTTTGTCATTGGAAACCACTCTGAAGTGTCCTTCAATTTGGTTGTAGAAACCTCTCTCTGTAAATTGTTTGTATACATTGTATTGTATATATTGTGAAGACCTGAGTCATTTGCTTGGATTTGTTCTCTCATCTTCTTGATTACTTGGGAGGTTGGGAAGTTTTGCTTCTCATATTGGCTTGGTTAAGAAGCTAATAGTTTGTGCCGCTTTGTTTGTTATTTTGGCCTGGGGGGGGGTTTCCAAAGCCTTCTCAATGCCACGTTGGGTTAAGAAGGCTTATGGGAACTCACCTCTGGTTGCCTACTGAAGCCGATATTCCCCTACTTTACAAATTCACCAGAAAGTCAAGTAGATTAGTCTAATCATAACAGTGCTTCAAATATAAATCAAACAGACCAAGTAAGTAGTGGTCTCACTCTAGTTTTTTCTTGTGCCTGTCCATAGATCAGGATGTAACATTAGATGGGATGATAGATCACGTCACACCATTAGGAGACTGACGAGACTTGAATCATTGAATCATCACTAAAATGAATTTCAATATATTTCATAACGATCATTCTTTTCAGGTGGAACATGCCAGTTCTGATGGTCCGTGCAGTAAGTACCCAGTGCCTTTTTCTCAAACTAATAATACCTGAAAGAAATGCAGCTCATTATTGCTTGTACACTCTATATTTGGGGAAGGGGTTTGGCAATATGCTGGGGAGGAAGAAAAATGAATGACAGTCGTTTTTGTCTACTTTGACACTCTCTCTGATCCAATCCAGTCTTGCATATGACAGTCGTTTTTGGTAAACTGAAGCCAAAAATGGATGAGGTTGAATGAGGATTTAGGAAGGGCTGTGGCTGCATAATTTCCTTCGCACTGCAGGGACGGCTCTCCAGCAGTTCTTCATAAAAAAAAAAAAAAGATGGATGAAGAAATTAGGCAGGAATTTGGTTGGTATCTGAGGCTGCTGGTGCGAGCTGGCAAGAGCCAAGGAGTGTCTGGAGTAGCCAAAACAGGGCTGCAAACAGAAGCTGTGCTGCTTATTCAGAGAAGCTGTGGGAATTCATGCAGCCTAACCGGAGTAAACATCCATTACCAGGGGGAGTCTGTGCCATGTTGATGATACAGGAATCTCAGGCAAATCGGCAAAACATTCAATGTACGGTCCTGTGCATGCTTCTGATTGTGGGACCAGAATCCTCAGCTGCTCTCTGCTGTGATCGTGACTTTTAAACACAGTCTGCTCACAGTCACCCACTTAGCAAAACTCATGATGTTCAATTCATCTCATAATGGTTTTCAGTTTCTCAGTTTTCTGACTCTCTGATTAAAGTCAAAGTGCAATGGGGGAAACATGCCTTCATCTGAAGTTGCCTTAATGACATTCCTGAGACAAATGTGCCCTGTTTGAATGTTGCTTTGGATAAAAAAAAGTGCCAAAGAAATTTAAATATAAACAGAAGGTCTAAAGCCTCAATTATTCCAAGGACTGTTTGACCCTGTTCTCTCGATTATGCATCATCTTGGATAAAATCGTCTGCGAAATAAATGTAAGAATAAAAACTCGATAAACTTGTTTTCAGTGTGTGTGTGTGTGTGTGTGTGTGTGTGTGTGTGAGAGAGAGAGAGAGAGACTGAGGGAGAAAGAGAGATGTGAAAGTGTGTATTGTTAGTCATATGGTCTTACCCTGCATAGTTGGCAGTAAAATTATGATTTGTGCTGGGTACGTTGGGATGTGTGTTACAGTAACATTTTTATTTACATTGCAGTAATGTTGTGATGTGATTTGCAGGGAGGAAATCATGAACTCTGTGAAGGCCGAGACTGTTCCAGCTGCCTGTGTTTCCCTGTTAAAGGAGTTCGAGTATGGCTTCACCACGGCCCTGCTTCCAAACCCCAAGCTTCACACGCTTATAGAATCCTTTGGGCAAATGTGTTACGTGATGCTTAGAGTTAAAACTTTGTGCCCATGACTGGAAGGCTGTCGGTGCTAATCCCATGGTTGGCAGTGTGATTTCACTGTTGGGACTTTGTGCAAGACACTTAACCCCAATTGCTCCAGTAACTAACTAACCATCCTTTCTCAATTGTCTATTCTTTTCGAAAAGCCTGTTTTTAATGTAATCTAAATTAATGAATGAAAAGTAATTTCACGCGGAACTGTCAGTCGCCGTGGTTTTTGTCGCCCCCCAGTGGAGAAATTTAATATTTACCGTCGCATTTATCATTACTATGCAAGTATGATGCAAGTGGCA
This sequence comes from Isichthys henryi, assembly GCA_026776945.1. Classification (NCBI taxonomy): domain Eukaryota; kingdom Metazoa; phylum Chordata; class Actinopteri; order Osteoglossiformes; family Mormyridae; genus Isichthys; species Isichthys henryi. The sequence goes on from JAODJX010000047.1 coordinate 13,883,677, forward strand.
CATTCACAGGCTAGAATGAAGCTGTGAGTAGCATAAAGGTGTAGATGCCAGCTGCATGCCAACATCAAAAGTAAAATATATATACAACATTTTATTCTAATGGGAATATTTTTGCATATGAAACATTTCTCCACCCCAGGGAGCCACTGGGTACTTGGGGAAGGCCGGTCCACAGGGTCCCCGTGGGCCTCCAGGTCCCCAGGGGCCTCAAGGAGAAAAAGGACAAAGGGGTAACGTGGGGCTGCCAGGGCATGCAGGACCCACCGGAGATGTGGTAAAAAGTGCTTTCATGTCATGGAATATGAATTCTTCATGCTCTCTCTGTGCTCCCTACCTGCTGTCATGGATGCTATGTCAGATGACTGTGTGTGAAACATCTTCGGACTGGGTGCTGTGCTCTCTTGTGACTGGATTGTATACTCTGTGTTAAAGGGTCTCACTGGTAGGCCTGGATTCATGGGGCTCAGTGGAATATCTGTGAGTATATATTTCTCAAGATTAATTTCTTCTGGGCCGAAGTTGTAAAAGAAAAGGAGTAATTACTAGTAATAGACCTTGACACATTGAAAGAGTTCATGGTTCATGTTTACTACAGGAATTCTTGGTCATTGTCTGTACAGGTACAGTCTTGGTTATTCATGGCAAAACTACATTACAGCCCCAGGTCAAAAGTTTACTTTCACTTTCTTTGTTTTCCAGGGTCACCCAGGTGATCGAGGCCCTCTGGGTGCCCCTGGGCGAGGCGGCTGTAACGGGACGAAGGGCGACCCCGGTCCTCCTGGGCTTCCCGGGTGGCATGGAATTCCGGGGATACCGGTGAGATCATTAGTGAGCAATGTTAGGGCCCGGAGGTCACATGTCACTGGTGTCGCTGTGGTGTGTGACAGCTGTGTCCCACCTTTGGGGATTCCACTGGCACAGCACAACAGGTTTACCAAGGCTGACAGCTGTGCTACTTGCTTGCAGGGTACTGCGGGAACGAAAGGAGCCAGAGGGGATCCGGTTCACGCTCGTCTTCCTGGAGTTCCAGTAAGTTCCCAGTAAATCTGATTAAGTCCTTTAACATCCAGCGAGACCCAGGGATTTTAAGTAACACGGTAAAAATCTGCTAACATAGTGAGAGACCCCTTGGCTAC
>JAODJX010000047.1:13884912-13928000 GCA_026776945.1 Isichthys henryi
CCCCCCCCCCCCCCCCCCCCCCCCCCCCCCCCCCCCCCCCCCCCCCCCCCCCCCCCCCCCCCCCCCCCCGGGCGGGGTCCTGATAATAAGATTAAAAAAATTCTTGGGCAGAGGGGGATCCGCTAACACGGTCCTGATAAAATTGCATTTCAGTCCAGGCAAGAAAATATGACACGAATCGGAGGCCCCATATTGGTTCAAAATGAGACACCGCATGTTATTCCTCAATATGAGATGATTCTGTAAAATACAAATGGCAGCTCTAGGTTCAGTCTTTTATTATACGAGGTTGGTTGTATAATAAAAAGCCTCTGGGCTTCAGCTTGAGTTTGCTTGGGCAATAAGGCGACCCTGAAGATTTGGTAACTTGAAGTAAACAGTCTGGTAAAAGGCAGTATGGTCCAGTATTTAATTAGCTCTGCACTAAGGGATTCTCATTTTGTGTGTCCTACAGGGGGATTCAGGATTACCAGGCTTATCTGGCTCACCTGTAAGTGTGATAATGCTGGATGCTTCTTTCGCAATGTGCAGGACTTTTACTATAAAGTGCATTGCTAATTCCAGCCTATCTGGCCACAATGTGTATCTACAGGGGGCGGTTGGGATAGTTGGTGTTCCAGGCTTACAGGGACCAGCTGGACCTATAGGATCACAGGTGTGTATCTTTGTGAATGTGTGTGCTCGTCTCTGCATGTGAATATTATCGCATGTGCATGGCTGCGTGTATGAGGTGAGAATATCTCGGGTTTTGTGCGATTGATTGCCCTATTTTTTGCTCTTTTATCTCCTGTGCTCTTTATGTCCAGGGTCTACTGGGTTTTCCAGGTCCAAGGGGACCTCCTGTGAGTAAGACGCACTCATCGACACACATGTGATCCATAGAGTACAGACTTCTGAGTCACTTTCCATGTTTGTGCTTTTTGTTCACACGTTTACAGGGTGATTGGGGAAGATCTCTTCCTGGACCGAAGGGTGATGAGGTGAGTCATCTGAATATGCAAAGTAGTATATGAAAATGATGGGGGAAGTAGTGGGAGTGTGTGTGTGTGTGTGTGTGTGTGTGTGCGCGTGTGTGTGTGTGTGTGTGTGTGTGTGTGTGTGTGTGTGTGTGTGTGCGTGTGGGGGGGGCTGCCTCCCTGGAGGGAGGACGAGTCAGGTGAGCGTAAAGGTTGCCTGGTAACACTCTACCTAAGGCTGTCATCTATAATGAACTATAGATACCTTCATAATGCATCACAATGGTTGGTATAAGAATAAAAAAGCATTACAGTATCGTCTATTGACAGTCATAAGGCATTATAGTGTTGATTATAATACTTCATAAGGTCTCATTCATAATGCACTATAGATACCCTCATAATGCATTATTATTATTTTTTCTATATCTCCACTCTTTTGTTAAACCCAAATAAATTCCCTGCTGCTTTGTGACATCCCAGGCGGCACAGTGTTCTGTACACCAGCTTCACATTTTACAACATTCCCGTTTGTCCCGGGTTTCTCTCGTATTTCAAGGCCATCTGCCATCGCCCTCCTGTTTTGTCATTTCTCCGGGGAAACTCTCATAACCTGCATGGCCCTCAAACATATGCATCTTGCCTGGAAGCCTTATAGTCAGTAATAGTGTGTCAGTAATGTTTCAGTGACAGTTCGTTAGTAATAGTGTGTCAGCAGTGGTGTCAGTAACTGGGTCCTGACTCTGCAGGGAGGGCAGGGACCTGAAGGCGACCCGGGACCGTTTGAGTTTGTGACCCTGCCAGATGGAATCTACCCACAAGGACCCAAGGTGAGGGAAGCTGGTGACATCACCATGGTTACCTTGTAGATTGCGGAGTGTTTTTTGGGATGGGGTGGTCTCATGTGACTGATATATTCCAGGGGGATCAAGGTGCCAAAGGTCAATGTGGACCCCCCGGTGTCAATGTGAGTGTGTCCCAGCTGACACAGGCATATTTGTTTCATTTGTTGACTACAATACTTGGCAATTAGTAATGTGGGTAACACTTCCTTGAAGCTCTCTTCTAAAACTCACTATAGATACCTTCATAATGCATTAAAATGGTCAGTATAAGAATTAATAAAGCATTAGAGCATCTGATATTGACAGTCATTAGATGCTGGAGTGTTGATTATATACACTTCATAAGCTGCAATGAAGCTCTTATCTATAATACACGATAGATACTGTCATAATGCATTATAATGGTTGGTATCAGAATTATGGATGCTATGTACTGCATGATGAAGGTATCTATAGTGCATTACAGATGAGAGCTTCATAAAGCATTCATAATACATAACAGAGATGGTTATAATGTGTTATGGCTTTTTATGTGTTCATAGATTCTTATAGACATGGCTTTCATAGAAAGTGTTACTGTAATGTGTTATGTCTGCTGCAATTATTACAAAAAAAGCAAGCATGGATAACAGTATACCTCCAAATGTACTGTGAAAAATTGCAGGGAAGAGACTCCCTGCCAGGAGAAAAGGGAGCGAAAGGAGTCGTTGGCTTTCAAGGTCCTCGGGTAGGAGGAGCTGTGCTTGTGTTTCATAGCTGGTGATGTCATAGCAGACTGCTGTATGGAGTACTATGAAAGGTCTTTACTGAGGGGATGTTGTGCTGCATGCCTCTGTGGGAGCGTGTGGTTGGTGCAACTGTGCATTTTTATAGTATCAACACTCCTGGGCAAATAAAAAAATGGGCCAAATATTAAGCTTTTAATGGACTTAGCAAGTCATTAAAAAATCATTGGTCAGATAATTAACAAAAACTAAAAAATTATGCACTCTAGAGACCTGTGCTGTCACTTGCACGTCACTCATCTGTCAGGGGAAAATGCTGGAAACAGGCGAAGTCACATAGACAGTCGTTTCTGGACGCAAATATAAAATTTTTGGAAAGATTTAAATGCTTGATATAAAATTCAAAGTAACACATGTCTGGGTGTTCAGTTTTTTTCAAAATATCTTCTATTTACTGTTGCAGGTGTATATATTATTATATACTATGTGTATGTGTGAAAGGGTATGTATTTTTGAGAGATGCATGGAGTATTTTTCTGCGATTTTTCCTATCTTTCTTGTTATCAGGGTTTACCTGGTCATCCTGGTTTGCCTGGTATTCCTGGAATAAAGGTTTGTGTCTGTGATTTTGTGTGTGTGTGTTTGTCTTTGTGCCCATTTGATCCGGTCATTTATGTATGTATGTATGTTGTTTTTCTATGTGAGAGTGTTTATGCCGTTGGTCTAATTGGATCCTCTTTTACATGCAGGGTTTCAACGGATACCCTGGGCTTCCTGGTTTGGCAGGCAATACAGGGCCAAAGGTAGGATCGGTTGGTCTGCCTTGTGATGACTGTCACTGGAATCTGTATAGGCCCCCAAAGAGCTTGTCTCATGTGTATCTCCTCAAGGGCTTCAGTGGAGACCCTGGCATGAAGGGAGATTCGGTATTTGAACTCTACAATGTCACAGGTGAACAGTCTGCATTTGCACAAATGAGAATGTCCCCTATGTGAAAATGGTGTCCAGGCCAAGGTTTCAGGGATGACCAATTGATATATATGTAGGTCCCGGAAGGACAGTTTATATTATATTAATTCAATGAGAACAAGGGTGGGTGCAATATGTCTTTGCAGGTGCTCCTGGTGACCCGGGCCTGCATGGCCCACCAGGAAAACCAGGAGATACAGGATCAATCGGCATGCCGGGACATCAAGGGCGGCCCGGTCAGTCCTACCTAGGTGAGCTGCCTTAACCACAGTAAACTATGCCCTGTTGCTGCTTTTGATATAGCATCTGACTTCACTTGACCTCTAACCTCAGGTTTACCAGGTAACCCAGGAAGCCCTGGGCCAGAGGGGGAAAAAGGCGTGAAGGGCAACCCAGGAAGGACCCGTCCAACCAAAGGAGAACCAGGAATGAAAGGTCTCCCAGGACCCAATGGGCTCAGGGGCCCACCTGGACGCCCAGGTGAAGGTTCTCTGCATTGCAGAAATGAGGCACTGCTTGATCTGCTATGTAATCATTGTGGTGTGCACCGAAACCATTGAGCAATTTGTCCCATTTTTCTTTATACATTTTGTAATCCCGGCTCAGCAAACCTGTAATAATCATGGGGGGATGGGGGGGTGGTGCTGCGCCCCCCCCCCCCCCCCCCAATAGGTCAAATCCTCGAATTTCTCCTTTGGTGGATAAGTGAGTTTGCCCTATATCACAAACATCACTGCTCTATCCATATTTAGTTACCATAAGTCAAATCATACAACATTCATTTATGTGTGTCATACCTCATCTTAAGGTTGTGGGCCTATATTCACATTCCATCCTCCATCATAAAGAATTCAAAGTTAATTAAGGGTTTCTGTAGCAATCTAAGTGGCTTTGGCTCTAGCAGACATGGTGGCATGTGACCTTCTAGGGCCCGGCTGCCACTCTGGGGGCCCTGGCATACCCGGACTACCAGGAGATCCTGGGAGACGTGGGGAACGAGGCTGGAAGGGAAAAAAAGGTGTGTAGAAGTGTGCGTGTCCGCAAATGTTTGCGAGTATATCTGTCCGTCTCTGGCTGATTTCTGCGTAAAATAAAGAAGAAATTAAGGTTGTGTAGGCTGGCTATGTGATTATACATACTCAAACTGCCACGAAATGTGCCACAATATAACAACACATATAAGGTATATTATACAGATACTAACTACAGAATTTCTAATCTATTCACAGAAATACTCAAACACAAAGTCCAAACGATGCTGATAACAACTGTTTCATCAATAGTCCTTATCCCTCCTTTCCGAAACTATGGCCCCTCCTATTACAAATACAAATATTGCAAGGAAATTTTGTGGTATCACAATGCGAGTCCCAGTACCTACCTTTTTCTACAGGCTACCCTGGGGAATGCCAATGTGATGGCCCTTGGCTTCAGGTGCCAGGCCCTGTAGGGCCCATGGGCCCTCCTGGAGCTCCAGGCGCCAAGGGTCAATATGGAGAAGGGGGAGACAGGGGTGACCCAGGAAATGAGGGGCTGCAAGGGCCACCCGTAAGTCAGACTCTACTGCTTGCTAGAGCAGAATAATAATATGACCCTTGTGCCCAGAGCAAGGCCCTTAACCCCAGCTGCTCCAGTGACACTGGATGCTTGCTGACCCAGTGCCATGAGCCCAAAACAGTTGTGTCTCACGGAGGGTGAGACGGCGTATGGAAAAATGGTGTGTTTAAAGTCACAGGGCGTTTCAAGTCACTTCACTCTTTGGTGATTTGTTTCTTGTTCAGGGGTTTCCAGGACTGCCTGGCAGCCCAGGGGTAAAAGGGCAGAAAGGCAGCTCCTACACTGCAGCAGTTAAAGGTGAGTCGCATTTGTGTGACAAGCACCTGGGACCAGTGAACATCAGGACAGTAATGTGTTGTTGATTGATTTGCTCTGGGCTCCTTGATGGTTCTTCTATGTTGTTGTTTGGCTTTTCTGAACGATCCTGTTTTCTTCCCAGGTATAAAGGGTGACCAGGGTTTTCCTGGCTCCTTAGGACTTCAAGGCGTTCCTGGGCCTGATGGGATACCTGGCGGCCAAGGTGTCCCTGGCGATCGTGGGCCATCGGTAGCTCAGCGTTTATTTCTGATTGCGATGTATTTGACTGGTTACTGTGGCTTATTTTTTCTGATACTCTTCACAGGTTAGGTTTCTTTGACTTCACAGGGGGACACTCATCCAGAATTTCCGGGTGATCCAGGGAATATGGGTGTCGAAGGAACCAAGGGTCCACCAGGTCCGATGGGTCCCCCTGGTAATGGACTCAAGGGGTCGATAGGGCCACCAGGGCTCCCGGGTGACCAGGGTCGCCCAGGTCGGCCAGGGCCACCTGGTCTTAAAGGTCCTCCAGGTATTGACCTTGATCCCTGTAGTTTTTCTCAGTTTGTGTGAGAAGGATTTTCTGCTTAATATACTGATTAACATACTGGACATTTGAAGTTCCTAATATGTTCGTTATTATTGAATAATATATGGGCGGGGTTTTAAATGGCGAGTGAATGTCTTCATTCATTAATTTACCTTACTGTCTATTAGACACAGTTGGGTTAAAAGTCCATTCTGAGAGTTGTAATGGCAGCTCTGCAAACTTTTACGCTAACCCATATGACTCCACAATAATTGAGCAGGTGATGTGCTGCCATGTATACTCACCCAGCCAGGCACTCCTGGGGCCAAGGGTATGATGGGATACCCAGGTGAGTATCATTAATCTTGACCAAGATTGAAGGTGGTAAAGGCTTTGATACTCCTTATGGGCTCCTATGTCCTTATGGGCTGGAAGTGATGTAATCTCCATAATAATGCTCCTGCCCAGGGAGCCCAGGAGATCCAGGACGTTCTGGTATTAAGGGAATGCCAGGTTGTGATGGGCCTAAGGGACAGAAAGGAGATATGGGGGAGCAAACACAATATGGACCTAAAGGTACTAAAAGAGAAAACATGTGTCTGTATGTCACACCTTGTGAGAAAATGTGCAGAGATGTATGTGTGTTTGTCTGTTGTGTGTTACTGTTTTTCTGCCTTACTTTCCACGTGTGTCTTTGGGCTCATGGTTACATCACTGTGTTACTCACAAAGAGATTGCTTGACTTGCTGGCTGTACATTTGTGGTATTTCTGCAGGGGTTCCAGGACCCCCGGGTGACCCTGGAGAAAGGGGCTTTGATGGTCCCAGCCTCGATGGCTTCCCTGGCCCACGAGGCCCAGATGGCCTGCCTGGACTGAAGGGGGTGATCGGGATGGCAGTGCCAGGAGGTCCGGGCATTATGGGACTCAGAGGACCGCCTGGTCTTCCAGGCCCAAAAGGATTACAAGGCCTGTTGGGTCCACATGGAGCTGAAGGTCATTGTGACTGATGTCATCAAATAGGGAAAACCAATGTTTATTTTTATGTGATTGCATATATGTGTCAGTGTACACAGCCGTGGCCAAAAGTTTTGAGAATTACACAAATGTTAAGTTTCACGACGTCTGCTGCCTCAGTTTTTATGATGGCAATTTGTATATACAATTTGTATTTTATGAAGAGTGATCAGATGAATTACAATTAATTTCAAAGTCCTTTGCCATGAAAATGAACTTAATCCCAAAAAACCCATTTCCACTGCATTTCAGCCCTGCCACAAAATGACCTGCTGACATCATTTCAGTGATTCTCTCGTTAACACAGGTGTAAAAGGAGGGTGGTCCTTGAAATAATTGTTCCTCCTCTGGTAACCATGGTTACCTGCAAGGAAACACGTGCAATCATCATTGCTTTGCACAAAAATGCCTTCATAGGCAAGAATATTGCTGCTAGTAAGATTGCACCTAAATCAACCATTTATTGGATCATCAGGGACTTCGAAGAAGTTCAATTGTGGTGAAGACTTCAGGGTGCCCAAGAAAGTTTAGCAAGTGCAAGGACCGTGTCCTAAAGTTGATTCAGCTGTGGAATGGCAGCAGGCAGGTGCGAGTACATCTGCATGCACAGTGAGGCGAAGAATTTTGGAGGATGGCCTGGTGTCAGGAAGGGCAGCAAAGAAGCTACTTCTCCAAGAAAAACATCAGGGGCAGACTGATATTCTGCAAAAGGTACAGGGATTGGACTGCTGAGGACTGGGGTAAAGTCATTTTCGCTGATGAATCCCCTTTCGGATTGTCTGGAGTATCCGAAAAAAAGATTGTCTGGAGAAGAAAAGGTGAGCGCTGCCACCAGTCCTGTGTCATACCAACAGTAAAGCATCCTGAGATCATTCATGTGTGGGGTTGCTTCTCAGCCAAGGGAATAGGCTCACTGAAAGAACTAAGAACACAACCATGAATAAAGATTGGTACCAAATCATCCTCCAAGAGCAAGTTCTCCCAACCATCCAAGAACAGTTTGGTGATGAATGATGCCTTTTCCAGCATGATGGAGCACCGTGCCATACGGCAAAAGTGATAGCAAAGTGGCTCAGGGAATAAAACATCTGCATTTTGTGTCCATGGCCAGGAAACTCCCCAGACCATAATCCCATTGAACTTGTGGTCAATCCTCAAGATGCGGGTGGACAAACAAAAACCCACAAATTCTGACAAACACCAAGCATTGATTATGCAAAAATGAGCTGCCATCAGTCAGGATTTGGCCCAGAAGTTGATTGACAGCAGCCAGGGGGAATCGCAGAGGTCTTGCAAAAGAAGGACCAACACTACAAATATTGACTCTTTGCATAAACTTAATATAATTATCAATAAAAACTTTTCACATTTATGAAATGCTCGTAATTACAGTCATGTGAAAAAATTGCGACACCCCATTAAATATTTAGTTCTTTATTAAGAAATATCAACATATCAGTATTAAATCTTTCAAATTATATCTGTACATAAAGGTGATGTAATTGGATCATCTATGTAAATACAAGAAACAAATTCACTTATTTACAAAAAGAAATTAACTAAGATGGTAATTTCCACTGAAGAAAATGTTACGACACGCTCACATTCATCGCTATTTTAAATGCCTAGAATTAGATTAGGTGCACAATATTAGGTGAAAATGATTAGACCATTGGTACAGAGCTTTTTGGTGGAGCCTGTCTTATTTAAACCACAGACAGTTATTTTGGTTTGGTCTTGATTGTTGAAATGAGTGGTATCACCATGGTGAGATCCAAAATGCTCTTTGAGGCCATCTGAAAGAAATCTGTAGGTGCATATGAGTCTGGGAAGGATATAAAAAGATCTCAAGAGAGTTTGGAATCAGCCATTCTACTGTCTGGAAAATAGTTTGCAAGCGGAGAACATTTAAAACAACTGCCAACATGGGCAGGGCAGGCTGTCCTAGCAAGTTCTGCCCAAGAGCAGATCACAAGATGCTGAAAGCAGTCTCCAAAAATCCTAAAATGTCATCATGGGTCATACAGGAAGCTCTTGCCACAGTTGATATCAAGGTACATGCATCTACCATCAGTAAGAGACGCACAAGTGTAATTTACATGGGAGCTGTACAAGGAGGAAATCCTTGCTGTCAAAAAAACATCAGGGCTAGACTGAAGTTTGCCAGAGACCATCAAGACAAAGACCAGGACTTTTGGAACAATGTGCTTTGGACAGATGAATCTGAAATTGAATTATTTGGGTGCAGTAACAGAGGACATGTTTGGCTTAACCAAAGACAGCTTTTGAGCAAAATAACCTCATACCAACTGTGAAGGATAAGGGTGGAAATGTCATGTTTTGAGGCTGCTTTACTGCAGCAGAACCTGACCAGCTCACCATCATAAAATCCACCATGAATTCTTCATCATATCAGAGGGTAATTGAGGACAATGTGAAAACATCTGTCCAGAAGTTGATGCTGTAGTGGGGATGGACCATGCAAATGTCAATGACTCAATACATTCCAGTAAATCTACCAAGGAATGCTTTACAGTACAAGAACGAAATGGAGTATTCCTAAATTGCCAAGCCCAAACTTTTTGCCAGTCGATGTCATAGATGGTTACAGAAAACGTCTCATTGAGGTCATTTCAGCCAAAGGGGGAAATACTAGCTATTAGGGCATATGGTTCCTAACTTTTTCTTCAGTAGGAATTGGCATCTTAGTTAATTTCCTTTGTTAAATAAATGAATTTGTTTCTTGTTTTTGCGTAGGTGATGCAACCTATGTTACATCTACAGATATAATTTGAAAGAAGATTTAATATTGATATTTTGATATTTCTTAATACAGAATTAAATATTTAATGGGGTGTCCTAATTATTTCACACGACTGTATACTTCAGTATACCATAGAATCTTCTGATAAAAAGATCTACAGACACGGAAGCAGCAAACTTTGTGAAAAACAGCACGTGTGTCATTCTCAAAACCTTTGACCACAACTGTAATTTCTACCATTCAGGCTTGAAACTATTGAGGAGCTAATTGTAATGAAATTCTCTGGAATATCCCAAGTGAGGAAACACCTTTCTCTTTTTAAGATTTGTTTATAAAATCTTTCATCTACTTTTGACCAATGTTCTGATGTTTTCAGGTATCATTTTTTACATCACAATCGGAATTCCTTGAATGTGGTGGATCCTTAACAATGTGTGTTTCAGCACTTGAATCTTGTGTGTGTATCTGTGTATAAGTTATTATATTTTACTCTTGCATTGCATCCACAGGGCCAGGAGGACCTCCTGGAGCACAGGGGCACAAAGGAGTACAAGGTGAACAAGGAGAGCCAGGCCCTCCAGGGCCCAAAGGCAGGACACTATGTGTCGGACCCCCAGGTCAGCCAGGACCATCAGGCTATAATGGTTTCCAGGGCCCTCCAGGTAAGGTGCACAGATATTCCCTCTCAAGTGATATTACTTTAAGTGGTGTACAATGGCGATTTACTGTCTTCTGCGTTGTACTTATGGTGCTCTGTTTCTAAGGCTCTCAGGGTGAGAAAGGTGAGGTGGGAAGTATTGGACTGGCAGTTGGTGGCTCAAAGGGCCCTTCTGGACCACCTGGCCCACCTGGGCTCCCTGGAGACCCTGGACCTCCAGGATCCATGGGCAAACTTGGAGACAGCGGTAGGCCTGGTGTACCTGGGCAGAAAGGTACGAGGTCATATTAAGTTAGGATGCCAACCTGTGCCATTGTGATGTTGCTTGGCAACCCAGTGGTAATGCAGTCACCTTGCACACAGGTATCAGTAATCAGATTACTTCTGCAGGTGTCCAGGGGCCCCCTGGCAAAAAAGGTTCACATGGCTACCCAGGGCTCCCTGGCCCATCTGGTCCTCCTGGAAGGAAGGGAGATAACGGAGTCAATGGCTTCCCTGGGCCCCCTGGTGGACATGGACTCAAAGGACCAAAAGGTAGCTTTATCGTAGTTACCCTTTTGCACAGTCACAATGTATAAAATCACCCACTACAGTCTGACTAAGTATCCATGCTTTGCTAGCGTGTGCATCAGTGTACTGAGTCTCAATCCCTGTTTTGTGCTGTCAATTTCATTCTCTTTTAGTAGTAGTTAAACCAGCAATGCCTCTGTCTCCCCAGGGAGCAAGGGCCGTAGAGGGAATCCTGGCTCTGTGACCAAAGGGAACAGGGGAGACCAGGGTCCCTGTGGCCCAAACGGATTTCCAGGACCCAGAGGTAAGAGCATTTGAGGATAGAAAGCAGTTAGGCCTTGATGGTGACCAGAAGTGCTCTACATTGAAAACAGTTTTTATCACTGAGCAGACTACTGCTGCACGGTCCTGCTGTTCGTTAAAACTGATGACAGGGTGATTGTGTGTACATACTTATGCACATATTTGTGTGCTTCTGTACATGTTTACCTCAGGAGAGAAAGGTACGGCTGGGTACAAAGGACGACCTGGTGATCCTGGACCACCAGGACCTCCTGGCATGGTGAAGGGACCCCTGGGGTTGCCAGGGTCACCGGGATCAATTGGCCCAAAAGGCTGTCTTGGTTCCCGTGGATCAACCGGTATCATGGGATTCCCGGGAATCCCTGGTGATCAGGTGCGGTTTCTACTGCCCTAAACGGATCCAGACTAATATCCATTAATTATGTGTCTGTACAGTATTCTGCAATGATGCTTAGATATTATTGTTTGCAGTTTAGATGTTACAGCCCAGAATATCATTGACAGCCCTTTTGCTAATGATAACTTCCTATCACCCCATCATGTGTACTGCAGTATAGATGCTATCATGTGCACTGCAGTATAGATGCTCATGCAAGCCTTGTGTGATAGACATACTGTATATCTGAAGCTTTTGTATGCATATGTTTAAAAACGTTAAATTACAAATAAATATAATTAGTGATAAAATAACAATCCTGAGCAAGTCATAGACATGGCACATGATGGTTTATTTTAGCTCAGCATCCTGTAAAGAATAATTGTGTCATGACATGAGAGACGAAGAACCTGAGGCAGGCTTTGTAGTGGAACAACAGGGGGTTTTATTAGACTTAAAAGAACAACAACACGAAATAAACACATTCTTGAGGGATCAAAACAGAAGGAGAGAGCGAGGGGTGTCATGGGAAACATGAGGGATTGACATCAATGACTGGACTGGGGAACACAGGACTGGGAAGCACTTATATAAAAGACTGATGAGGGAGCTAACAAGAGCCAGCTGGGAGTAATTAACACAAGAGCAGGAATGAGAGGTAAGACAAACAAACAATAGACATGGCTTGTTAGGACCATACCAAGGAGGAGACAGGAGGGTCATGTGGACGAGGAAGGCAGGATGTGGCAAAGTGCTTAGATTAGGACAGTTTTCATAGAGCAGACAGTCAGCACAATTGCCCTCATTCACACTCTTTATGATGCTTGGTAACAGGGTGATCCAGGGTTCCATGGACCTCCTGGCAGCCCTGGAATTCCAGGACTTGTAGGTATGAAAGGTGAGACAATCACAAGTGTGACAGGTAAAGTTAATTATGGTTTGTGGTTATGCCAGAGAGGTGGCAAGGAATATGTTAGTAGCTAGTGACTCCTAAATGTGTCTTTGAACAGGCAATATTGGAGAATCTATAGATATTCCAGGGCCATCTGGAGAAAAAGGTGTCCCAGGAGATGACGGACATGGATGTGGTGAGATACCTATATTTTAATGGATGGAGATCAGCTTCTCGGATGATGGGTAGTCACTGCCATAGACTAGCAGGAGTCTACTATCTTCTTGGAACCTACCGGCTTTATAACAATGAGCAAGTTAGAGTCTGATTTGTCAGATGAGGATAACTGTTTACACCTCTGTTTTTGTGGTGTCTGTCAATATGGTATCCCTCACCAAAATCCTCACATCTGCATATGGAATATTTGCAGATCATCCTGGTAAGTACTTTTCATTTTGCACGTTATTAGACAGATGGCTTTAAATACTCATCTCAGATGATTATGTCTAGCTGTGTTTATCCGAAAGACTCCCCAGTACTGCTTAAATGCAGGTTACACCTGTACTCTAACCACAGCAGTTGAACCAGGCGATACAGGTGACCCAGGTTGGCCAGGTGCTCCGGGGTTAACTGGACCCCCGGGCCATCCTGGACCTGCAGGACCTCCTGGCTTTCCAGGTAGGGCGGCTCTCCTTCGGCTGCAGTCCTGTCTCTGTCTCTCTCTTTCTGATGTAGGTCTAAATGTACATGCTTGTTTTCAGGTTCCTTTGGTCAAGAAGGTCCACCTGGTAATCCTGGGCCTCAAGGTCCAGTAGGACCCCCTGGACGTCCTGGACCTAAGGGATTTCCTGGACAGCTGGGTGATCGAGGTGATTTGTTGGCTTTATTATAAGTAAAATGACTTTATATTTACTTTTACATGGCATAGTGCAACTTAAAAGTTAGTGTTTCTAACTTAACTATTAGTGCAATTTCTTTTATTACTTTAGAGCCAATACTAAGTAAAATACACAGTGCCTGGCTACTTTTAATTGCTCGAAAAGTGACTAATGATATTTGTGGTTGTAACATAACAAGGGTTGACATGTCACATATGTGTGTGATTGTTGCTCAGGTGCACCAGGAACCATGGGTCTTCCTGGACTGGATGGGTTGAAGGGGCAGAAGGGTGAAAAGGGAGCAAGAGGTACTGTACATATGGGGAAGTGCAGGTTCAGACATACGTCACATATGATAAACGGTCACTGACATGGACAACTTACTATACATGCATTCATTACACATGATGCAAAAACCATAGATGTCGAAAGTGAATCGATGGATTGCATTGAACATGGAGGTGCATGCTTCAAACTTCTAGGTTCAAATATGCCAGGTCCTCCAGAGCCCCCAGGATCCCCAGGTGTCAAGGGACCTATAGGCAGGCAGGGGCCTCCAGGGTCTGCGTATCAAGGCTCAAAAGGCCAGCGGGGCCCATATGGACAGCCAGGTATGAAGGATTTGAAAATGAACACATAAGGATGATCCATCATAATACGCACATTTAGTGAACTATTGCCAAGTGCCACTTTACACACAAAAACAAGCTCCTATCATGTACCTAACCACTGTTGTGTTTTGCATACAGAAATAAGCCACTATCACATTACATATAAGTGCTTTAAAGCCTTATTTCTCAACCCAATCCTCAGGGACCACCAGACAGTCCATGTTTTTGCTCCCTCGTTACTGCATATTGGGACCCCTAGATGGTCCATATTTTTGCTCCCTCCCAGCTCTCTGGAAGACAGCCCACATTTAATGCAGTGAGTTACAGATATAATGTTACTGTAAGTTCATGTCAGTTCATAAAAATATGGATGGTCTGGAGATCTTCTAAGACTGGGTTGAGAAACACTACGTTAGGCGGTTATTTCAAGGTTTTGTAATGGGGACTGTCTGGCAGGGAGCTGGCAAGGAGCAAAAATGTGGACCATCCAGGGGTCCCTCAGGACCAGGTTTAGAAACACTACTTTAAAGCTGGCTATAAACAGGATCAAGATTCCACATATATAGAGAGTGATACCACAGCAAGGCTCTAGTGGAGAAAAAAAAAAAGTCATTGTATTATGGTGGAATAAAGGCCCATTAAAGCTGGCAGCTACGAAAGTCTACTTTTGTTTCTTTTAGGTCTTCCAGGGCAGCTTGGGTTCTCTGGTGCAAAAGGAACGGACTGCCTGATCGGCATCCCTGGGCTGCCCGGAGATCTGGGATTACCTGGTGCAAATGGGTGGCCAGGTGAGCTGTGTGTGTAAAACTGAGAGTGAGATGGAAGATAGTAAAATCACTTCATTTTGTACATTCATGTGTCGGTGGGCTTCAGGACCACCGGGTGAAATTGGACTTCCAGGTCCAATCTACTCAGTCCCAGGTGACCCAGGGTATCCTGGGCAATCAGGGTGTCCCGGGCTGAAAGGAAATGCAGGCTCCCCAGGCCTTCCTGGACCCCCTGGGGACCCAGGTTTTCCAGGTCTCAAAGGTAAGATCTGAGATTTATCCATCTCTATTAGTCATGTTGCATGTTCCTGATGTTCATGCATTACTGTATGAGCATGGCTGCCTTTGCCAGGTGATAGAGGGCCGCACGGGATAATGGGTGATCGGGGTCCACCTGGCCCCACAGGACAACCTGGGCGTCCAGGGCTCAAGGGAGACAAAGGAATGGCTGGAGAAAGAGGTGAGTGTGACACTGTGGCCAACAAATCAATGAACCCAGGAACAGACACTTTGTGGCCACCAACTTGAGCATTAATATATATCGAAATTTCCCAAAAAAGTGAAGTCGTGAAATATGAATCTCTGCTCTTCAGGTCCTGCTGGACCCCCTCCATTCGCGCACAAAGGGCCCCCAGGTGACCCAGGGCCTATGGGTCCTCCAGGTCCCCCAGGTCCTCCTGGCTTACAAGGAAACCCTGGAACACAGGGTAAGGATAGCTCTGATTACACAAGTGAAGCGGGACCTCATGCAGGCAGGCCCCAGGTTATGAGATCCTAAGTCTGTCTTTACGTTGAATTTGTAGGTAAGCTGAACCAGGTTCATATAGTTCGTGTTCATCGTCAGGCAGTGAAATGTTTGTCTTAGTACAGAGTATATATTTAACTTTTCACTGCAGATCAAACACTTACGAAACAGTTTCAAATACACTAAAACATCTTAAACATATTCGGTCGTTTGTAAATATCATCATTATTATCATTATTATTATTATCATTTATTGTTACTTTATTATTATTATTATTATTATATTATTAATAGTGGTAGTAGTAATAATAATAAATAAAGGTAATGAAATACAGTATTGTACTGAAGAGAGAAGCTTGTGTGTGTAGGTATACAGTACTGTAAAAAGCATTTAAGTTCTTAAAACAGATAGACAGAGAAAAAAGGAAAAATATCACAATTAAAGGCTGACACTTACTCTTGTGCCGTCGATGTCGAGCATAGCAGAGGGGGCATTTATGAGGTAACATTATGGTTACATTAATCATGACAATCCACTGAAGCCGCGCAATGTTTTCTAGTTGTCCGCAAGTTGGATGTTCTTAACCTGGGGACTTACTGTACCCAATATGTGCATTAAATGCTATGTTTATGGGATTGTGTTTATGCTTTTCCAGGAAGGAAGGGCGAACCAGGGCCATTAGGTCTCCCAGGGCCAGACGGCCCCTCTGGGCCCCCAGGAGTTCCAGGTGACATGGGTGTTCCGGGGGATCAAGGCGCTATTGGTCTACAGGGTAAGAAGACTTAGAATGTTGAGAATGTTCCCTCTGGGTCCTCATTTCCTACCAATGTTTCTTAGTCTGTTACTGTGTACAACTCCGTCTCATTTGTCTCCATGATGAGTGTGTAATATTTCTTTTATTAATGGTGTCTTGTCTCTCTCTCTGAGGTCCTCCTGGTTCCCAAGGAGAACCAGGGCCACCAGGGCCTTGTAGGAATTATTACTCTAGTTATCCACTAGTGATACACAGCCAATCAAATGCAGTTCCAGTCTGTCCATTAGGAATGGCCCCTCTCTGTAGTGGCTACAGTCTGCTCCACTTCGAGCGTCAGGAGAAAGCGCACTTGCAAGACCTAGGTATGTACTTTTATACTCATATACATGTGAACATATTTCCATGAGGCATTAATTGGAGAGGTGGAGAGACTTGCGTGCTTCAACCCCTGGTGCCTGCTGGTGAACAGTTCTGGGTCCTGGGGGGGCAATGGTAACCCTATTTTTTGGAGGGTATGTGGTCTTATTGGTACCTTTCATTAAGGGTCTATGTTTCTTGCTCTTCTGCATAAACCAGTCTGTCACGGGAGGCTCTACCACGAGCTTGAACTGCAGATGAACTCTAATTTTGTGGATCGGTGTGAAAATGGGATGAGATGATACTTGGTGGTAAAGTCAAGTTACTCTTTTGCAGGCGAAGTTGGGTCATGTTTAAGAGTATTCAGCACCATGCCATTTGTTTACTGCAACGCTGCTACGTGCAGCTATGCCAGCCACAACGACAAATCCTCCTGGCTGGCATCCGCCACGCCCGTGGCCATGATACTGGTGTCAGGCCCCGAGATTGCGAACTACATAAGCCGCTGCGTGGTGTGTGAGGCTCAGACTCTCGCCGTCGCCGTTCACAGCCAGGACATGTCCACACCACTCTGCCACAAAGGCTGGAGGAGTCTGTGGATGGGATACTCCTTTCTTATGGTGAGAAAGGAAGCTAACCTGAACCAGTCAGACAAATGGCATCTGGAAAGGACAGTCCTTTAATGTTGTACTCCTATGTGAATATCAGTGTATGGGATAGTGGTTTTTGTTTTGTTTTCATCTATTTTTGAGTTGGAAAAACAATCGTCTGCTTAATTTCTATCTCAGATTATAAGTGTGACCTTGTGCCTGTTTGTTTATATATATGATAGTGGCACTGTAGGTGATAGTTTGTGTCTGTATGATTGAGTACAGTCTCTGTGGATTGTGTCTCTTCTGCAGCACACGGGGGCTGGTGACGCGGGGGGTGGTCCATCCTTGGCCTCATCGGGAAGCTGCCTCAAGGACTTCCTCAGCCAACCGGTCATTGAATGTCAGGGTCCACAGGGAACCTGCCACTATTTTTCTAAACTTTATAGTTTCTGGCTAGCTCGTGTAGATATAGCTGAGCAGTTCATCTCTGCCCCCTCATCAGCTATACTCAAGGAGGAGTGGCAACAGCGTCAACGAGTCAGCCGGTGCAATGTCTGCATTAAGGAGTGATGCTCTTCTTCATTTAGACCTACTGGCTGAAAGTATCACATGACGTAGGTGCCATTTCAGTAAACAGGCTACTTATTGGCTGAAACGCATAATACATAATGTAGAACATTTCATACAACTGCTGTTTTAGAAACAGACTTACCTATTGGCTGAAAGTTCTTGTGATTCTTGCAGACTGCCCCTTTATTTGTTAATTACATAGTCACCAACTGTGTAATTGTATGTGACAAATTCAAGGCATGTAAAGATTCACCCATTTCACAATTTGGTTCAATTCATGATATTGGATTCACGATGCGATTTTCCTATGATTAAATTAATAATAATAATAACAATTTATTATCAAAAAATGCAACATTTTCCCATTCTTTATCAACATAAATATTCTTTTTGTTAAATTAAAAATAACTTTTTCTTAATAACTACCAATATGTATTTCCAAACGTTTGTAAATTTCGGACTAAAATATAACCCTATTAACTAAAATATTCCTTTATTTAAAAATCATAAAGGTTTAATACATTTCCTTTGCTTAATAACCATTTCTGTACAGTAATTCTAAAGTTATTGTGCCTTCTCCTTTCCAAACAATGCAATTACAGCTAGGAAAAATTAAGCGATTCCGAGGCCTAAAAGCAATTTTGTTTGTTTAGTGGTTTATTTTATATTTCCGCCATTTTGATCATCATAAATTAGTATCCTGATTTATCGTTGCACGTTACATGCCTTTCTATAGCTCTTTGGTCTTGACTGCTGACTAACCAACATGGTGCTTCTGTCTGCTCTATAAGTCAGTGCTGATTGTAGTCAGTCATATGGTGTTTTCACCATGGGTCAGTGCTGATTGTAGTCAGTCATATTGTGTTTTCACCGTGTGTCAGTGCTGGTGTAAATGCAAATAAGAAAGGACCTGATTTTGGCCTGATATGAAAATTAACAAAGCACTCAGCAGTCTCTTATTATTATATTATGGATAATATCTTGACACCAGGGGGCGCCATACTCAAAGTAACAATTCAGACTAAGGACAATTAGGCATTGAACAGAATAATATTTTCCTTTTTTCAATATATTGACTGAAATGACTTCTCGCACATAAAATGTCATTCACACTCAATTGCATGCAAATAGTATGTTTTGAAGCACTGATCGATTACTAATGAATGCTCTCGGCTTGTTTAATTCACCTTTCCACCCAGCTTATCTGTTTGTATAGTTGTTTTCCAGATAACAATTTTACGTTTACCAAGCATTACGATTAAGGTAAGAAATGATGGGCTTGGTAGAGCAGTGAGGAACACTGCCATCTTACACCTCTAAGGTTATGGGTCCAAGACTGGATAGTACATTTGCAATATATTCAAATTGCACCTTTATAAAATAATACTTTTATTATAAAACAATATTTTTCTACATTAATTATGATGAACGGATGTTCAGGTAGTAATGTTATCCTGCTAATATTGGCAGATCCTGTGTAAAATGTAATACGTGGAAATAACCTTGCATTAACATTAAAATAAGAACCTTTTCTGGCAACTTTAAGAAGACCTCATTAGCTAAAGTTCTGGGAATGTTCCCTGTTAGCTGGGCTAGATCTATCTGAGTACCTGTAACTGTCACCCTGTAGAATATTTCATGAACATGCTGTGTAAAATTACCTGGTATTTGTATTTTTTTTTCCACATTAACAAATCAGCCAATCACCAGGCAAGGTGAAAGGTCAGGGGGGACCAGAAGAAGACAGATGGAGTAAGCAGAAGGGTTTGAGCTTGTAATTTCCAAATTTGACTTTTAATTTATCAGCTTGATAAAGGGATTTCACTAGCAAAACAATCATTGCATATACAGTTACCACCTAATCCATGTCAGGGAGGACATTTTGAGGTACTTCAGGTTTTAATAACAACAATAATAATAATAATAATAATGACACTGACTAACCAATCAGCACACAGAAAGAACTCAGTGTTGAAATGAAATCCAGATCTGTTTGATTGAAATGGTACATCTAAAATTGTGTCCTATAGCTCAAAGTGTCCTTCCTTACATGGATTAGGTTGTAATGCTAATTGCAATCTGAGGATTTCTTGTGAAACTTTAAAGCAAAATTTTATTACAGTTCTTTCCAGCAACACCTTGGTGGCCCGATAACTTGGATAGCTTAGTGTTTCCTTTAGGAAATTTGCACAGATAGTGGTGGGTCACGATGTTTGTTAGACACACGGAGAATCCCGATAGTGTTCTTAGCTACTGGGAAAGTCCAGTGAGCAACAGAAATTCATTGACATGTGCTACGCCCAACACTTCCATCTCTGGAAACTTTGCTACTTATCGGACTATTTATAGTATTAAATGGTCATTGAGTGAGGCGGCCATTATATTTTGTCTCTACACATGCCAGTACTGATCAGGCCTGCATCAAGTAATTGACCAAATTAAATTTCATGGTATTATACATAGCTAAAACTTAAGGTGTATTTTTGCATTATACAGTAGAACCCTGGAACTTAAACGCCCCTTAGCTCAACCGACTTGGACATCGAATGGGTCTGACAAATTGTTTTTCGAGTTATACCTGGATCAAAATCTTGGAATTCGACTGTTCCTGCTAAAACTTGTACAGGTCTACCAATTCGGACCTCGAACGGGTCGACTGAGAAAAATCTAGCCACAGTTCAACCGAAAACATAGAACATGACAAAACAAAACAGACACGTCTCTCATTCCAAACAATAACCCTTCCACCCCTCCTCCTCTCCACCTGCTACTTCAAATATGCCATCAGCTCACCTCAGTACAGCCAAAGTGGTCATAAATTCTCATTTATTACATGATTATTGCTTTTGTATGTGTGCTTTTTCGTGTGTGAATTAGTTTTACAGTATATTGATTGTAAAAGCTTTTTATCATTAATTAGGTAGGTAGATAGGTTTAAATTGTTTAGGCGTCTGGAACGGATTAAATTCATTTGCATTATTTCTTATAGGGAAATTAGACTTCGACCTCAACCAAATTGCAACTCGATCAGCCTTCAGAAATAAACTGAGTTTGTGTTCCAAGGTACCACTGTTTATGTATTTTCAGGTTATGGCTGTTTTTTTAGCTGACAAAGGAAAATCTGGGTTATACATTGAATTGAATAACTTAAAAAGTATTTGATGAATGTTTTCAACTTTGCAGTCTGCAATAAAGATCTGAAATTGATTACATTTTGAGACTAATCACTCCAAAATTGAAGCAGTGCTGCTTAGTGATAGCAATGACAGGGGTAGTCACAGACACTTGATGTTGTTAGCGGGATAACTGAAAAAGTGTTTGATTAATCTTTTTCAAACTTTGTAGACACATTGTGTGGTTGAATATCTGGATTGGATTAAATTTTGAGAAAAATCACACCAAAACTGAAGCAATGCCACTTGGTAGCAGCAACGGGAAGGCTGACTGCAAAAGGTTACCTCATGATCTCATAAAGTATTTGATGGATTCACAAAAGCATTT
This sequence comes from Isichthys henryi, assembly GCA_026776945.1. Lineage (NCBI taxonomy): Eukaryota > Metazoa > Chordata > Actinopteri > Osteoglossiformes > Mormyridae > Isichthys > Isichthys henryi. The sequence continues at coordinate 13,906,086 of JAODJX010000047.1, forward strand.
TATTTGAATGAAGATCTATACCTGGTTTCATTCTTTTAAGATAAACTGCAGGAAAACTGAAGCAAAGGCGCTGGGTAGTAGCAAAGGAAGGTAAGTTGCAAGAGACATTGGATCTTCTGAACACAGTAATTCTAAAGGTACTTGGTACATGTTTCTGAAACTTCCCAGGAACATTGAATAGATTATTATCTGAGGCCTATTTCATCTTGAGACAAATCGCACGCTGGTCTGGTGAACCTGATTACATTGAGACAAGTCACACAAAGCAGACAAACATTTTTTTGGAGAGGTGGGGAGAGTGCATACAAGGGCTAGAGATTGTAGAGATTGAGGGTCTGGCAGGACTAGAGATTAGATGGGGGTGTGACAGGGTCAGAATACATTGTTCTTGTTCCAACAACATGTTGAAGTTAATTTGAATAGAATTTGTGTATGTATGTGTGTGTGTTTGTTTGTGTGTCTATATATAATCCTTCTAAACTGAGGGCAAAAAATACTTTTTACAATGTATTATTTACAGATCCATCTTCTGAATCAAACTTCAGACTAGAAGTGAGGGTTAAAAGCCCTACAGCTGACATATTCAAAACCTAAAATGTAAAACACTAAGTCGCGGGCCAGACTCAATGTAAACTCAAATACAAGAGGCAAGCGTGTTTCTGCAATTACTTGCAGTGAAATTTAGTGCATACTTTATTCCATTAAACTCTGTCATTACTTAGAAACAGTCCTACAATAAGCATACTTTTCCTCACGTAATTCATAACATAAAAATAGAACACACAGTGCAATAAGACCAGACCTGTGACATTACTGAGGATCTAGGAATTCTGTACTTCACAAAAAAATATGCTGAACATCATCATATTTAACAATTCACCCCAAAAGCAGACAGTGAATGTGACTGTATGCAACAAAGTATTATGTTTTAAGTGAACTGTGTGCAGCAGTCCCTAAAACCAGCTCTGGTAGAGGGCCCCCTATCAGTTGGAGGTCCCAGTGCATGGAGTTAGAGACAGAGCTCTAGTTGAAATCACCACAGGCCCTTTTATGCTAAGAGGACCTCAACTTCGACACAGATATATGGTAATAGAGCAGCACTAAGCTACTCCTAGCCTCACCAGTTATAGTTTAACCCCAAAGGGACTCTAAGCTTTTAGTCACAGTGAACCCCGGTCTTCAAGGCAACGCAAACGAGTTTCAGTCACAAGAGTCAGAAAGGAGAACTGGTATTTTTCTGGGAATAAAAGGTGCAGGAATTTCTACACAGCCTTTACATTTACAGGAGAGTTCTACGGCTTACACATAAACACCCAGCCAGTATGGCAGCCCATCACCGGCAAACACACATCACAACACATATTTGTTCTACATGTTGCCTCTTTCGCAAGTTACAGCCAGTAATTTGGCAATAACATGATGTCCAACACCAACTAAATATCATTTTGAATTTATATAACTTATAAAGGAAGTCAATCAATCAAACTTAGTTCTCTATAACAGATTGCTGGTCCTATGTTTAACAACGGGCATATATTCTCTTTGGGGCCTCATAACTGATATGTTTCTCAGTTTTCCAGGGACCTCTGGCCTCACTGCGGGAAATTAATAAGGCCAGGTGGTGTCATATTTATTGCCACTAACAAAGTGCATGCTGGGTAATACTTGAAACACTTTAACTGCTAGTAAAGACAGTGGCAGATTAATGGAAAATATGATTTTTCTTCTAGAGGAAACGTTCTATGCCTTCTGTGTCTAAGGCCAAAAGCCTCGCTGCTACCGCTAACACTCCAAGGTGCTTTATTACCATGAACAGTGCTCACAATTATTGCCAAAGGAATGTACATACGATTTACATACAATTTACATATATTTTATGTAACCTGTTCTAGACTCTCCTTCTCTCTACCTCTCCATGCTGCCAGTCGGACAGCAAGGTGCATGACCCGTGACGAGCGGAGTGTGTCAAGTGTTTAAAGCAGAGTGCCCCACAGCCACGGTGAAGGCATCTCCAGGGACGTCTTGGTAGGGTCCTGACTCAGTTCGCCGTCTCTGCTGCTGACGCCACCCCAGATTACAAAATATATCCACCTGAAATAGTTCTCAGCTTTGATAGCAGGACTTGCTGAATCTGACATCTGCTAAGAAAAACAGCAACAGGCTGACCGAGCCGAACATGAACACCGAAACCAGTTTAAAAACTCTACGATGGGATTAATCTAGACAGTTTTAAAATAGATGGCAGTACTATTCAATTATTAAATCAAGTAGGAAAAGTAATATAAACAATTGAAAGAAGATATGATGACTTAACTAATCAGTTATACTAATATGCACTAGGGGCTATTTCATTGTCCTGATTGGCTGCCGCCATGTACATGTCATTCCTGGGATGGGGCCAGGTCTCAGATGGCAGTGTCCCAGAAGACAGTGGTGTGAGCCGGGTATGGGGGTGGGCTGCACGTCTTAGCCCCGCCGCTCTTCTTCCAGCTGGGCAACACGGGCAGACTCTCCTGCTTGCTGAGGCTCTTGTCAGGCCGCTGTCGAGCCCGGATCTCCCTGCAGAGGACACGTTTCCTCTCTATGGTCTCCAGCATGGTGCTATCCCTGCACACCCATGGCAATGATGGCACCTGCTGAGGGTACATAGCATTGATATCCCCATGGGCTCAAGCCAGGGCTGGGCTGGTGCCCTGAAGTCTGACTTATGGAGTAGGGAATGCAGAGCGTAGTGAATGAACAGCTGTTCGTTCGTGCTTTTGTACAGCTGTGGTTTCTCAGTAACAGATATAGCTGGTACAGTAGTGAGGAGGACATGCTTCAGGGAAAGACAGGAACTCACAAGTGTCACAGAACAGTAAAACAGGACACAGAGATGGTCCCCAGCACACTGCACAATGTATTTATGACTGGGGATCTCTGATTTGGTATAGCAATGTGCCTTAGACTATGAAGTGTCAGCAGTTTTTTGCACTGTGTGTCATGCTGCTTTTACAGTGCATGTGCGGGGCCTGTATACATAAGATACCTTCCAGCAGTCAATGGCAACATTAAACATCCATGGTTTTGTCAGGGATTTCTTTTGACCGCATGTGCTGTGACTCAGACTATTCTGTTTCCAAGACCACAAGCTGTGAAAAAACAGGATGGGGTCAAAAGTAAGGTTTTTGGTAAAGCTTTATTTTATTGTTTATTAAGTTTTGTGGAGAAGTAGGAGTAAAGTGCTGAACAGAAGAAGATGGGATGGAATAAGGTTCTATGGTCTCTGTGGTTGCAAGACAGAATTTTAACTGCGTTGGGCGGAATTTTGTGGGGTCACAGTTCCATTGACCTTTGGGGGGGGGGCAAACTTTGGGGAAGGACCTGAATCCCTGAATTGCGGTTGCTTGCTGGTTGTGTGCTGTGGGACACAGGCGACAGATGCCGGCAAGACACAGGGAGGAACTTGGACGCTGACGACTGACACATGGGCTCACAGGGGTGGGAGGCCAACTGGTGAAACAGCACATAGAGGAGACTGGGGTACCTGGCTATGCGGCTCGGGGGCCTGGCGTTGGGGTGTCCCTGTGGGGGGTGATACGCCTGGCGTGGAGGCAGAGCGGCCCAGCCTAGAAATGACCTTCATTTCTGTAGAGAGAGAGAGCCCAGGTTGGCCCAGGACATTCTATCCATTTCCTCTCCATAGTCAGGGTGTCATAGTCAATCTAACCCCCGTATTAGGTTCACAGAACAGCCAGTGTGTCAACATTCCCTATCACAGCACCTTGAAATGATCGCCTAACACAGTGAGTGTTCTCAACCCGGTCCTAACACATATAAACTGATAAGAACACTCACTTGTCCTTTGTTATGTTTTAGCACATAAATGGCCCTTGAAAAGATGTGCTTCATTACAAACAGCATCACAAAAAATGAAATATATGACGCAGTGTAACAGATATAGCCCAGTATATTCCAATAAATAATTTTGAAGCAGAGTGTATTGTGCAAAAGGAGCATTGCTAAGACTAGACACACAGTTCTGCAGAATACAGTAATATAATCTTGTTTAGAAGTTATAATTGTTTGCATTTATGCATTAATTGTTCCTAACATGTGGTCTAATCTTCATTCAAGGTCTAATAATCAGTTTAGGTTGGCACATGCTTACCAAATATTTTATGAAAAAAGCAACATATAAATTAATTATTCAGTGAACCAATAACTTTCCTACATTGACTACGCATAACACGTAGTTAAACTTGTGGTAAACTTGCAGTCAGGGTAATCTGGCCAATGAGGGAGCTTCCTCCGTCAGATTGAATCGCTTAATCCCCTCCCCCATCCGTCATCATTCCCATATTCTACCGATAACTCTACACATCGTCAACAAGATGTCACATCTCAGTGGCAAGAAGATAAATACTGCTTATGTGTATTTTTATGCCTTGTGTCTCATTTTGAAATGGTGCCTATCCAGAAATCTGGTTTGCACAACACCCCTTATAGATAATCAAACAGCTTGTTTAAACAAAAATCACACAATTATACTTCGTCATATTTATTTTGTTGAAATATTCATGATCCGAAACAGTATGTGAAATTGCAGGCTGTTGACGTCTGTGGAGTGAGTGATCGGAGTCAGGTGGGGAGGTAGTATTTGAGGTGCCTGTATAAAAGCCTTCAAAGGTTGGTCATTAAATAAATGCTGCCTTTCACAGCTGAGAGCTGGTGATATAACTCATGATTAGAGTGAAGAGCTTTCAGGGAGTCTCAGAAGAAGATATGCTGAGATTCATTAGGCTGGATTGAGCTACAAAAGCTTTTGAGAAGATTGGGTCTCTGTCAATCCACAACCAGATAGTATACAAATATATTATTTTAACTGTGCCCCCTAGGAGTGTGAATCCTGCAACGATCGCTGCAAGAGCACAATCCCAATTTTCAAAATTGTGCCAAAGCACCTTAGGGTAACAGATTTACATACATTTATAGGAATCTCCTATTATTGCTTAGTGTCTTACACTACATAACACTGAGTTAGAGTGGTGATCATGGGAGTTCTGAATAAATTCATGTTCTCCAAAAAGTTTTGCTGTCTGTCTCAGGTTTCAAAAGACCACCTAGATGTTCCGCAACATTATTGGAACAAAATTCTGTGGTAGATGAGACAAAAACTGATTATGTTTGGTAGAAGAAGTTATGTTTGGTAGAAGAAACCCAACGTGACAGTGTGATGAGAATGCTAGTTTGACTCGACAGCTTGCAGCCATTGCGGAATCAATGCGCCTTTATCTTAACCCCACTAATATACTGTACCATGACCTGAACAAACTGTGCATGCAGAACATCCCGAAGTACCAGTACATTGAAACTCTTCTGTAAAGAGGAATAGACCAAACCAGCCACTAACCACTGCGTCGGCTTGATCTAGGGCAGAAGTAGGCAACCCTAATCCTGGAGTGCCGGTATCCAGCGGGTTTTCTATCCTGCCTGGTCTCTGATGAACCACATCTGATCTCAGGCAGATAATAACTCTTCAGGTATAATGGAAAACCTGCTGGACACTGGCACTCCAGGATCAGAGCTTCTGTGCTTGGCTAAATAGTTCAGTTCTTCTTGTCCATTGACTGCTTTGTTTCCTTGATTGAAAGACACATCCAGCTATTTCACATTAACACTAGTGACACATGCATGATTATTGGAAACTGACCAATCAGCACATAGAGAGAACTCAGTGCTCAAGTAACATCCAGGTCCTTTTAATTGAAAAAGTAGTTTATGAATCCTGTTCTAGCAAAAAGTGTACTCCCTGATGTGGATTATTTGGTCAGCCTAGTTTGATCAGCAAGTACAGGAAGTGTTTGATTGAGGTTATTACTGCTAAAGGTTCTACCAGTTGCAAATGATCAGGTTTCACGTGCTTTTTCCAGATTATGTGGTGATTTTTTAAACAAACTATTCAGTGAACATGCAAATGTTTGTGTGATGATAGTTTAAATTGGAATCCAATAAGAGTTTGCACACTTTTACAACAGCTGTAGTTCATGGATCAGTTGCAGTATTGAGGGATTAATATAAATATCACGATGTCATCTATATGATACAATCTATGATATAATCAATTCTAGGCTTAGAGTAGAATCTAGAACAGTTTTTTTAACCCGGTCCTCGGGGACTCCCAGATGGTCCAGATTTTTGCTCCTTTACAGCTCCCTGCCAGACACACAGTAGTTGGAAGGGAGCAAAAATGTGGACTGTCTGGTGGGTCCCAGAGGACCGGGTTCAGAAACATTGGTCTAGAAGACAGTTTCTATAATGCTGCATCATAGTAGCCACATTACAATAGAAAACTATAATCCTGTTCTCACCTGAGCTGCTGTTCCCTAGCATGTGTGTCGGACTCACAGAAGTTTGTCCTAGTCGAGAGGGCGTGGCAGGGGCTGGTTGCTCAGGCACCCCATCCCACTCATGGGTTCTAGAGTTGTCCATACTTCCTCCATTATGACTGGCCCTCTCCTTGCTGTCTGGCCTGGACAAACCCCCCAGGCTATGACAGCTCTTGTCCTTGGTGTCATGTTTAGAGTCTGTGCCATGACAGCTGCTATCTTTGCTGTCATTTATGTCCTTGCTGTCACACCTGGGTAAGGCCTCCATACTGTGGCTGTTCCTGTCCCTGCTGTCCCGTCTGGTGTCAGTGCTGTGGCTGGTCCTGTCCTTGCTGTCCCGCTGGGCTTTAGTGCTGTGGCTGATCTTGTCCTTGCTGTCCCGTCTGGTGTCAGTGCCATGTCCTATCTTATCTTTGCTGTCCTTGCTGTCCCACCTGGCATCAATGCTGTGGCTGCTCCTGTCCTTGCTGTCCCGCTGGGCTTCAGTGCTGTGGTTGATCTTGTCCTTGCTGTCCCGCCTGGCATCAGTGCCGTGGCTGATCTTGTCCTTGCTGTCCCGCCTGGCGTCAGTGCCGTGGCTGATCTTGTCCTTGCTGTCCCGCCTGGTGTCAGTGCTGTGGCTGATCTTGTCCTTGCTGTCCCGCCTGGCGTCACTGCTATGGCTGCTCTTGTCCTTAGTGTCATGTCTTGAAAGAGGTTCTGTGCTGTGGCATCTACCCTTGACTTCAACTGTGGAGAAAAATACACAATAGTACTGCTTGATGATACATAGAGTATTTTCGCACAATTAATGTCTCTTTGTTGTTTTGTTGTTTGTTCACTTAAAAAGGTAAGAGTGTGAAAATATGATTATATCCTTAGATGATCCTCAGTGTAAGAATCCAACGGGGTCTTCTGTGTGCAAATGTGACGGGAATGTTGGTGTGAGAATCTGTTTGATTCATCTGTGTGAAAATCTGAATCTCATTGGATCTTAGTGCCATAATCTGTATAGATCTTCAGGATGACAGTGTAACTGGATCATCACTGAGTCTGATAGGATCTTCAGTTAGTCTCATTCTCATCATAATGAGAATAATAAAGGATCCTCATGAAAAGAATATGATTGGATCCCAGTGGTGGGCAGAATTCTGCTAATCAGCTAACCACTGTGAAGCTAACTTTTTCTTTAGCGGATTAGTGTTTCCACTACTTGAAAACCATTAGCGAACCAATTAGCTTCTGGTAAAGTTTCACTAACTGTAAATCTACCAGCATTTTTTTGCAGGTAAAGTAAACAAAGTTTGTCCTATGTTATGAGCGGTCAAAAACATTTGCAAATCTTAAAATCACATATATTTGTTCCAGTCTTTTGTGAGCGTGTCTGCAACTGTCAGTTCGGCATGTTCTTGCTTTTATGTGCAAATGCAAGACGTGATTGGTCCATACAGTAACTTTAAGGTAGTATTTAAGGTAGTCTGGGCTATATATATGTGATCGAAGATAACATTCATTTAAACTGGGGTACCTTGAACTATGTGAAGAATTGGAGCCTGTATCATGAAGCTGGATTTCTTGCTTTGTAACATAACTTGTGGACTTTCTGGTACCCTAGTTTCAGAGGTGGACATTTCAGGTCCAGAAAATAAAAATCCAGACCAGGATTTTGTTTCAACCAACCACTTGAGTACTATATGACTGTGACTCTTTATGCTCAACTGGTTGGTTGAAACAAAATCCTGATCTGGATTTTTACTTGCTGGACCTCTGCCTAGTTTAAATGGACTTTATTTTCATTCACTTACATTTAGCACAGAGTACCTTAAATCCAACAAGTTATCAGGCTAAACAAGAAATCCTGCTTCATGATACAGCCCCCGTTCTGATTGACAGAGCTATAGACCAATAAAGAGCTGAGACCCACATTCTTGGTTCTGGGTAAATGGCGCCATGTTTATCCTGGAGACTCTACAGAATCTTACAATCGACCAATTGGGTAAGTCCTAAGTATTTCCAAATAATGACTTCAGCCCTGTAGAACTAAAATGCTAAACAGGTTAGAAATTCAGGTCTCTCGCTATGTTTTTAAGGGTTTCAAAACGAAACTGAGGCTAAATTCATACAATAAAAGTTAGCAGTTAGCGTTTTTTTTTAGCGGCTTATTGGTCTAGTGTTATAAAATTATACCTTGAAGTTAGCGGATTAGCAGTTATCAAAGCTAACTTTTGGCCCACTGTGCCCATCACTGTTGGATCCTTTGTGTCAGAATGTGATGGCATCCTCAGTGTGGAGAATATGATTGGATCCTTCATTTGTTTCACAAGATCAATGTGAGAATGTGATCAAATCTGAACGGATTTTTATTGTTGGGTTAGATGAGAGCATCATAAGTGTGAGAATGTGACTGGATCATCTTTTTGACAGCATAATTTAATCCTTGGTTTGTCTTACTTGATGCTCATAATCCACACAATGACAACTTTAACCCCCAACCAGTTTTAATCTTAATCTTAAGTAACCAAACAAAATACAAAACTTTTGACATTTTTAGGTTTTTGATTGCAGTCATAGGCTTTTATAAAATTGAGTTTTCCCTCGTGGGGACAAAAAAATGGTCCCCACATCAAAATAACAGGTTCCCCACGATATAATATGCACACAACACACACACAGCATTGTAATTATATCTTTGTGAGGACTCTCCATTCATTTCTATGGGGAAAACTCTAATCACAACATGACAGCCTTAACCCCTACCCAGCTCTAACCTTAACCATAAGTAACCAAACAAAATACATTTGTGCATTTTTACTTTTCCGATTCAATTCACAGATGTTTGTGGGGACCCGAAAAATGGTCGCCGCAATGTCAAAAAAAGTTTTTATTAACATTCTAGGGAATATCCTGATTGTGGAAACCTGACTGGATTCTCAGTAGTCCTTATAGGAGAAACCATGTGGGAATCCAATGCCAATATCACATAATTCAGTGTGAAAAGGAGCTCTTGAATTAACATGGATTTTTTAATCTATTGGCCTGCTTACAAAACACCCACTGTCTTATAAAACAGGGTTATAAAAGACTCCTTTTCTGAATCTGCAATCTCCCACAGCCAGGTAATCAGAGAAGGTCTGCTTCTTCACTGGCCAGCCCACTCACTATGAATCACGTTTCCATTCTGTTGCTGTGGCTGTCAAAACATGCTTTTATGCCCTGCTGTACTAGAGATTGTGACAGGTGCACAAAAAGATTCTTGTACAAAGAGGAGACGAGGGACATAACCTACTTTGCTATTTATTTCTATTTTGTTCATTCATTCCATCCCTGTCAGGTAATAGCTACTGGACTAAACATTAGAAACTGTATAAATTCAGAGAGCATTTGTGACCCGAAGCTTACTTACACCTTAAAACCCCACCCAAGTAAACACACAATGACAGCAGCAATGGTTTACAGAGACTGAGTCAGGCTACATTTAGCATCTTCAGCATTGTGACTGCTGTATAATTTAAAAACTTTTGTTTAGGTGTATATTTATTTTATTTACAGTATTTTAGGATGTTTGCCTGCAGAGCCAGGTCTATCTGTCTGCATCTTTGGTACCAAGTAAACAAAGCATGTTTGTGCTTGGAAAATAAACCTTGATTCTGGTTCCTTGACTATAAATATAATGGTTTGCATTAAATCATGCATGATCCCAGCATACACTCGCACAAACATTTTTAATTGAACTACTAATTGTGCTACTGATTTACTCATTATTCTATACTGAGAGTCAAGAATTAGTATAGATGAGTATTGTAGCATTCGCTATAATGCAGGGCTCTCAGGTTTCGTCAAAAGCTTGGAGTGAGATTGCATCTGTTAGGGGCACAGCGTGCCTCGCCGTCAATGCATTACACTTGAGAGCCCTGCCTACCGCGTTTATCTTGCTCAGATATTGCTCTGCCACTTCCACCTTGTCTGCACTCCGTATGTGTGTGCATCCATGTAATAACGTGCTTGCAGCAGGATCACATGCAACAAATGCCTGGTAGGTGGCCATTAACTCTGTCTAACTCGATCGGGACAGCTATAAACTTGGCGGAAAGCTCTGTATGCCTGTGCCTCGTCCATTAATTATATATAACAACAACACCATGGTGGGTATTATCCCTTAGCTCTCAGCATGAGAAACACATGGTGTGGCATGTGAGCGTGTGAACTGGTTGAAATGCGTGTGTCTCACGGTCAATGCATGAGACCTGAGAGCCCTGATAATGATAGCAGCTGCTAGTTTTTAGCATTAGCTTTTAGTATTAGCTTTTAGCATTAGCTTATAGCTGGACTAACTGCTCTGGATGGTGTACATCCTCACCTTCTGCTGGCTCCTTGGACTTGCGGCTGCTGGAGGACTTCTTCAGCATGTTCCTCCCAGTGGTGAACAGGTTGGTCAGCTCATCTAGCGGGCTAGTAGGTGTGCGAGCACGGCACACGTTCTGCACAGAGCCATGGGAGCCAGAGCTGGACAGCCGAGATCCCTCCTGGGACACCGCCTTCCCACCGGCGGCCACAGCGGAGGCGCTGCGGGGAAGTCCCCCCCCAGTCAGCGCCTCGTAAGGAGGCGGCCGCTTCAGGCTGAGCGGCGTCAGTGAGCGACCCATGCTGACAGGGGAGGGGCAGGCCGAGTGGCTGCGAGGGTAGCCATGGGCTGAGGACTTGTACAGGGTGGAGGGTAGGGGGGGTGCGGAGGAGCGGCCGGAGGCAGTGATGGTGTGTGTGGCGGGAAGCTCCCTGTCCGAGGTTCCTGGAGACTTGCTGTAGGATGCGTTCTCCAACATGGGCAGCTTGGTCACTTCCAGGGGTGTCAGAGGCGATTCGTCCGAGTTGGGGGAGCACTGGGCAGGGGCAGGCGGGAATACAAGCAGCGGGGGGCGGTGGCTCAGCAGGTTGGGGAAAGGGGCAGGGATGCGTGTCGACTCCGTTTCTGGAATGGTGAGCGTGGAGCACTGTGGCGACGTGCTTAGGTGCTCACCCCTGGAGTCCTGACCCAGGTCGTCAGAAGCTGGGTATTTCATCTCCTCATAGACCGCTTCGCCCTCGTCCTCCTCATCCCGCTGAAAGTCCCTCAGGATGTTCCCAACCATCTCGATGTAAACAGGCTCATCTTCATCTGAATCCCGCGTTGGGCTGTGGGTCTGCGAGCAGGACTGTCCAGCTCTGGAAGCCTTGCTGGTCCCATGGTTCCTGATGAATGACTCATCAAACGACGTGCTCAGCTGGGTGCTGGGGTTCCTCTTAGGCTTGGGAGGTGGGACCCTCCTGAAGTCTTCACTGCAGGGCCTTGAGGCTGTGTGATCAAGACATGGGCCGTGTCATTTTTAATAGTGTCAAAAACGCCCTTTCCTCTAGAGCACTGTATCCTGATCTGGTCCTCAGGGACCAACAGACAGTCCACATTATTTGCTGTTAAAAATGTGGAGTATATGGCAGAGAGCTGGGAAGAAGAACAAACGTGGACCATCTCTGGGTCCCTGAGGACCAGGTTCTAGAGGATTTGTCTCTGAAGGTCGTTCACAACACCTTCAAATGTAGAGAAACTTTAATGTCCTAAGCATCAATCACAGGGTCACATCTTTTATGAGAAACTTTTATGAGGGACTGAGTTCTCAAAAGAAGTATTGTAGTTGAATCATTCAATCACAAGGAGGCCCTGGATCAGTGCTGTAGAGATAACCTTTAAAGTATCCTTTCTTTGCTCAGGGAGGTGTCTTTGTTGGGGGAAGGGGGAGGACAATGACCTTGCCCCCTGAGCAGCCAAGCAGGATTCAAGCGAACATGCCCAGCTACACCGTCCTGGCCTCGGCTGATATGTGTGAAGGGCAAACATGAAGGTGCCCAGGAAGGCTGCATGAGAAACCCTGTTAGCGCTGACAGTGGGGGAGGGGTGCTTGTGGAGCAGAGGGCCCGGGGGCTCTGAGTCACGTGACATCAGCTTCGCATCTTGAGCTGTTTCAGCTCTGCTGAGCACACCCCCCCATGCCCACCTGCTCCATGGATGCACAATCTGGGTCAGTCGCTCTGCATGAATGGATTTTGAGCTGGCTGATAACCACTGCTCACGCGTTCTCTCTCGGTCGGCAGCCCCACCCACCACTGAGTAGTGAGGGATGTGATTGGTTGTACTGCGGCAGGCCTCTGTGTGTATGGGGGGGGGGGTCTGTTTTTGTGTTGGTTGCTGTGCATCTCTGGAAGATGGAAGAGCCTCTGACTCTGGCTGCGAGACTTAGGCGGGTCTGTCACCACAGCCCTCATAGACTAGGGATCTCAGCCTCCTTTGGAAAATCTACCATGCTCGAAAAATGCAAGCTGCCTGACAGCTCTATTCAAATGGGCCTCTGGTGGGGGCAGTCCTCCCCCCAGGGGGGCACACTTTCCATTCGAGGAAGCAGCCAATGACTTCATCCTACTGAATGCTCTAAAAATAGACCCCAGTAGCAAATCCCGAATACACATCGCTGCAGTGAGCAGCCAGCAGAGGAGACCAGGAGGGGAGGGGGAGATGTGAGAGACACATGGGTAATCATCGGAGGCTCCCGAGGCACTGGCTGCCTGTCGTTCTCACTGTAAAAGCAGCAGCCATGTTTCTTATGAGAACCTAAGAGCATGGATACGGCCCCACGGCCGGATGTCAGGCTTAGACTCACCCTCCTGTTTTTCCTGCTCTTTCCCTGGTTTGCCCAAGGATGGCCCCATGTTGACCGTCTCTGAAGAAATGCTGAGCTTGGTGTTAGGGTCTCTTTTGGGCTTTGGGGGCGGCTGCCTGCGTGAGCTTGGGCTGGTGTCCTCATCGCTGCCTCCGACCGAGTGCAGGGACTGGGAACGTACGGAGAAGCCTGCCCCACGGGCAAGGCCCAGCCGGTCCTGGGGTGCCGGCATAGTCATGAAGCCCATGTGGAAGTGCTTCACTGTGTACCTGACTTCTGAAACCAGTGCCCTGGTCCTAGGGAAAGAAGGAGGAGACATTACTTAGGAGGATGGAGAGAAAGTAGCACTCTCTGTGCAATGAGTCAAGGGGGTGGGCAGGACAAAGAACCAACAATGCAAGAGTGGAAGGCGATGGAGAGGACATCATACCCACAATGCAATGTGCTACAGAGGTGGGCAAGACATGATACCGGCAATATTACAGGGCAAGGGAATAGGCAGGACACCATACCCACAATACAGTGAGGCAGGTGAGTAGGAAGGACATGATACCAATAATGTGACAGGGCAGGGTGATTGAAAATATACCATATCCACAATGCAATGGGGAAGGGGGATGGAGAGAACACCACACCCACAATGCAATGGGGCAGGGGGATGGAGAGGACATCATACCCACAATGCAATGTGGTAGGGAGGTGAGAACGATGTGATACTAACAGTACACAAGAGACGGGAGATGAAGATGCAACATCAGCACTGGGAGAAGGGAATGGAAATAAGCTAGTTTTCAGTAAATGGAGTATTCATTCCATCTTCTTTATGCTGCTGGTGCCAGCAGACATGCTTGCTTAGCTCACTGTGGCACTTCTGCCCAAGAAAAGCAGAAGCTTTCTCACACTCCCTCTGCTCCATGGTGTGAGCTGCCGTGGCAACAAGCCTGTTGGGGGGAGGGGCGCTGTGAGAGTGCAATACGTGGCTAACAATCCCAGGAAGACTGACTCCAGCAGACACACAGATCAGTGTTTAGACACTGGTCTGAGGCCAGTGCAGTCTCCCAGTCCAGTGGAACATGACAACCCCCTGGTGTTTATATATGTAACACTCACATGATTCTGCCCTGTGTGTTCTCCAATTGCAAACCTGGCAGATTTAAATGTTTGTGTAATATACTCTATGAATGAGAATAAGCCATATACATTCCTACTGAATTGATTGTATGAGGGTAGATTTTGTGCAAAACAGCATGTAAACAAGTGAACTGGAGTGTCACTGCGAAGATGGATATATATTGCTGCAGGTTAATTTTAGCTGGGTTACACAACAAAAGTCATCCTGTTTGGCCATTGCAGATTGTGAAAGATGTACATACCATGAATATGCACATGTAATTATCCATTGTTTAACCTTTAGTAGAAGTTATTCTCTTTAGATTTTCTCCAATAGGCCTATTTAGATCACATGATGCTTCCCAACTTCTGTTGCTGCATTTGAGTCTGGTTCTGGTATTTAATCTGGACCATCTTCTGCTACTGGCAACCGAGCTGGATTCTGTCTCTTTCGGGTGCCAGGTCCTGTCTGCGGGAGCCTGTTTCTCGGTCACAGCCTGATTTTAGCATTGAGTCTAGACCCGGGTTTTTGGTGCTGCCTTCATGCCGCGTGCTGCTGACAGAGCAAAGATGTTTGACCCCCCCCCCCCCCAGCTGCATGTAGGAGGAGTGTTTCATGGCTGATTTCTGCCTAGCAACAGGGCCTCCCAGAAACCAGACACAAAGCCTGCTGCCGCTAACCATCGTGCGGAGGCAGTGATGGCCCCCTCCCCCCGACACCCCCTCTCTTCCCTCTCACATCAGCCCCGCCTGCTTTGGGGATCCCCAGACACATCCCACAAAGCATGTGAGCGTGGAGGACAGCCCACACCAGCCTAGAAATGGCCTACTCAGCCAGGAGGCGTAGAACGAAAACATCAGTATTAACTCATCCATGCCACTCCTGTTTCTAACACCCTGCATTTAAACCCTTAATCAGGAGAACTTGCTTAACACAATGTTTAAATCGAAATCCCAATTATTCTCTATAATAAAGCACAGACAGTCCCCAGGTTAAGAACATCCAACTTATACACAATTCATCGCTACGAAGGGCTGCCATACAGCCTATTAAAAATGTGAGTTAAACACAATGGTTCATAATTACACTACTTTGTGAAGCTGATTGAAAACATCGTGTGACTTCAGCAGTTCGTTGGCTCAAAGAACAGTACAGTACTGTATGTACTTATTACTGTATTATTAGTATTACGTACTGTATAATTATATTTAAGATGCTTTCGTGTATTTGGAAGTTCTTAAGTGTTTTATATGCACAGAAAGGTGAAGTATGTAAAAGTGTGCTAAGACAAACATTCAACTAACTGACACTGAATAATAACAGTATGTAACTTTTCCAGCTTAACTAAAAATGAAACTTAGCTTAATATTTGTAGTTAAATTTCTACTGAGGTGCGCTTCGGGCTATGGCATTAGGTATGGAACCGGCTGTGTGGCTACCTATGGCATAGATTCTACACAGAGGTATTAAACAGGCTTTAGGGAATGGATCTTATTTGTAACCTGGGGACTGTCTGTATAGACATTTCATTAGAACCTGTAAGGAAAGGTCTAGTTTCCATTTTATATAGCTGCTGACAATATATGAACTTGTCTGGTGTTACTGGTCTGGCACAGGTTTCATTCAGACCGTCTGGGTCATGAGCTGACCTTGTGCGTACTGCAATGAGTAGCCTACACTCTCACCCTCAGTAGAGATTAGCAGTCAGAGTTTTGGGACAGCAGAAGGGAAATCTCACACTGAATTCACAGCTTGCTGCCTCGTCTGTAATGTGTCAGTGGCTTGCAGAAGACAGGCCAGCTCTTTAACCAGCTCTCGCATTATTGTATGACCCTTTTCTGTAATCCTCCAGGATACCGCGTGTGGGTATGCTTTTGTGTGAGGCAGAAAAGGCAGGTTTTGCAATTGGAATGACTGTAAAGATAATCCTGTTCAAACCGGTTTATTTGCATGTGCTTCCCAACATGCACTCCGTTAACCAGCACAGTTTCACACCACATTACCGAAAGCTGCCGCCTTCTCAAGGGAAACTAACAGCCGCACAAGAAAGATGCCAGTTCAGTGAAAGTAAAGCCTTCCGCTGTTGTGGCCTGGAAGGTTGCCGGCTGGAATTTGGACTCTTTGCACAGAGAAACAGCTGAAGTACAGAGTCTGAAGGCAATCGGTGTTTTAGTAAACTGTCATTTGAGGGAGCCTGTTACATGGCAAGTGAAAACACAAGGAACTGACTACAACACAGTAAGGATTGTGCAGCAAAACGGCATTAAATGCTTTAATAGGATAGTGCAAGATAACACTTCTCTAGGGTTAAATGCATTAAAATGCTGTACTAGGACAGTGCAGCAATACACTGCACTAGCAACTGCATTAAAATGCTGTACCAGCATAACATTGCACTAGGAAAGCACATTAAAATGCTTTTCTATGACTGTGCAGCATAATACTCTACTTGAAAACTGCATTAAATGCTTTACTAGGACTGTGCAGCATAACATTGCACTATGAAAGCACATTAAAAAACTGTATTAGGACTGTGCAGCATAATACTCTACTTGAAAACTGCATTAAATGCTTTACTAGGGCTATGCAGCATAACACTGCACTAGGAACTGCATTAAAATACTGTATACCAGATACCCCACCAGAATCTAATATTGGCACAGTGCACATGCTTTTGCATTTGGCCCTTTCACTTAGACATGCTCCCTGGTTTTACTGTATACACTGCTGTAAAATCACCCAGTGAATGCACCAAGATTGTGTGAGATGGTGACTGTTCCAGTGGGAGGGCATTCTACAGGAAGACCCTCCCCCTTCTACAGCACCAGAGGGATTTGATTGGCTTGCAGCTTCTCCAGCTGTCACCAGGCAGAAATCAGGTCCTGCCTGGAAGCTCTTCACACTTAATCTCAGTTTTTTTTCCCCCCTCCACTGGGGTTGTCTCATTGACCTACTTATGGTCTTCCTGAAATATCTAGCCATTGCTCTGTCCCTCTTCCTTTAGCTTGTCTTTAGCAGTAGAGCAGTAGCTCATGTGTAGTGAGCTATCGTGTGGCTCTTGTGAGGACTTCTGCATTTGCATGGAAAGCTCCTACTGCTGTGAGCTGGGCCATTAAGTTGATATATTTTATGTCTGTATATTTAAGCATGTATCAGCTGAAGCAGAGCCCATGCAGCAGAGATATGCAGGAACCATATTCTAAAACTGTCCCTTATGCCTGGAAAATCGTGCTGAACTCTGCATCTCCTGTAGAAAACTGACATGAAGGGTGTTGGAAAGGGAGGCCGAGCTGAACAGGGCTGGGCCCTTTTTGCAATTGAATGCCTTTTTCCAGCTGGGTTTCACTGATCTGAAGTCTGTGCTGACATCTATGGGCTACAGTAATTGGGGAGATGAGGGGTTCAGGTCGGACTGGGAATGAGCACTTAAATCTGCTGTTTTGTTGGGCTGGTCGAGATAAACTCTGACTCTGCCTACCTTTCAGTGCTTTCTTGGGTCCTCTTCTTTTCGCTTTTCTCTTGAAGGTATGTCCAGTTCGTCTCATTCCTCACGCGGTCGCTTTCGCGAGCGATGTCCGAGGCATTCTGGATGACCAAACTGTCATAGGCAATCAGTCCACTGTCCTCAACGTACTGTAAGAATCTCTGAGTAGCTTCCTTGTCCTTCACGTTCATTGTCCCTCAAAGGCACCTGGATGCTGTTTTCTGCAAAACGAAGTAAAAGAAATGAGGGTCACGTGATCAATATAAATACATTTGGTGTAAGCTTTAAAGTAATGTGTAAATGCGCAGTAGATTATCTGCTCAGTTGCCCAAATGTTGCATCTTCTCACAAGTACGGACAGTTTTAAAACTCAGCAGTGCAGTTGAGCTCTGTGCACATGTACAGTACTGTATTAAAGTCAAGGCAAAGAATATGATGTGTAAATGCTTTTAATGTTGGTGTAAAACTATGCTATTACGTCTGTCAAAATGTACCAGCTTAATCATTTCAAAGCCTTCCTAAAATCAACTCAGTATTTGCAGCAACCGTCCTATACACTGATGCATTTTCGCAATCAATCAGTCAATGGGTCATTTGACCAATTAAGATAATTAATTAAATGAGCTGATCGTGATTTAACAAATGCATGGAATGGCTGAGGTGCCCCTGAGGAGGGAGAGTTTGGGAACTGAAGCTGTTTTCATCTAGCCATCCAACAAGACATCAGTAACTTTTTGGAGAACAGGAGACAATGCTTCTTTATCTTTTTTGTGTTACTCTTAATTGGCATTATGTTCTAATGTTATTTTTCCCTCAAATAAACACATACTACAGAGATAAGCAGCCTTAAACAATTTCTTTGACATCCTAACACTTCTGCACAGTACTGTATATGTTCAGCTGTTAACCATCAAGCACAGTAATACACTGGGCTCATCGTAAATTATGAACTGCTCCTTAACCTCATCAAGGATTAGTGATGTCACTTTGTATTAAATTACAGTGAATGTGGTGCCACAGTGAAAGGTGTCTCCGAATGGAGGAAGCACGCCTATGTGTCATCCTATAAGGCACAGCCGCTATGCAAGGTGTGCTGGGTGATAGCGATGTAGCATATATCTTATGCAGCAGGGGGTCTGCAGTGAGAGTAGCTGCAGTGTCACAAGGGAAAATTCCTCTGGGGCTATAAACTGATTTAAAGCGTAACAGACTACCAGTTAGTCACTGCGTTCGGGCGGCTTTGACCTGGGTCCAGTAGCATTAAGTATACTGACAGTTGCAGCACAATTCATGATGTGTACCCCAGGCTGTGAGTGAATGTGTGTCTGTGTGGGTGTGTAATTGTGTCAGCTTGTGCATGTGTGTGTCCGGGGGGGTATAAGGAGCAAAATTCTGGAATCCTGCCTGACCACCATCACAGAGCTAAATAGGCTGGTTTCTGCCATGCAGAGAATAGATCTGTCAGGATGCCTGGTCTGTATGTTTCTGTTTGTGTGTTTATGTGTGACTGATGCTCTACTATTCACATGGTCTCCAAAAATCTGCTCTTGCTGCAGCACAGAGCTTCTCCCACACTAATCCTTACATTTATCCTCCTATTTTCAGGGCGCTGATTCTCCCGGGACTGAAAGTCATCTTGTTTATCTCATTGCTTTTCCCTCAGCACCACTCCAACCTCAAATTTACCACACGCAGAGAAGAAATAGAAAAAGCAAATGACCCACGTAACCAGGCAACCGTATCCCACAAACATGGCACAGTGAACTGGATGTAAATATGGCATGTGCATGTACCTCACATTAATTATTGCAGGATTTATTAAGTGAGACTTGTATTGCTGGATTGAGAGCATCACCGAAAGAGAGGCAACATTCTCAATATTCCAGGAATTATACTCACCAAGGGAGCAAACTCCCAGATTGATACCATCAATCCTGAGCTTCTTGCTAGGGTGAGAATTGTGTAATGTTTCCGGACAGAAGATGTTTTTTCCCCTGCCCCTCAGAAAGGCGTTGGAGTTCTCAGATCCAGGCCGGCAGGACCCAATAGGATGGGTTCTGTTCGCAGTGTGGGTCCTGAGGGTGAAGGAGAGACATCGCCACGGTGATGCTCTCTCGCCCGCAGTTCCTGTGCCCAGGCACTGCCGCCGGGCACATCGGCACGGGGGCCACTCAGTGTCCTGTGGGGCCGGGGACCACCATGTCTGCTCCATCCAACATCCTGCTAGCACCTTGTTTGCAAGCCCGGCTGCTTTGCGGCTCGTTAGCGGGATGCTGAGTGGTGAACCGGGAAACAAAAGAGGTGGTCTTCTCCTCTGCCAGCACGGCGTTCAGCACCACAGGCGGTACGGACTCGCGTCTGCCCTTCCTGCGATGTCTCACACGTTCAGCACCACAGAAGTTACAGACTCACGTCTGCCCTCCCGGCGATGTCTCACACGTTCAGAACCACAGAAGTTAAGGACTCGCGTCTGCCCTTCCTGCGATGTCTCACACATTCAGAACCACAGAAGTTACAGACTCATGTCTGCTTTCCCTGTGGTGTCTCACACGTTCAAAACCACAGACGGTAAGGACTCGCTCTTGCTGTTCCTACAATGCCTCACACGTTCAGCACCACGGACAGTATAAGCTCCGGTCTGCGCGCCCTGCGATCTTCAGCACCATGGACAGTGCCAGGCTTGTCTTCGCTCTTCCAGCAATGTTTCTGACGTCTCGCGCCACGGACAGCTTGTTGGAAAGGGTGGGCGAGGGGGGGGGGGAGTGCAGTCCTGCACCCCAACTCTCCCACGGGTGTGAACTCCTTACAAACAGCCTCTCACCGTGGCAACCTCTTGGCTCACACTCTGACAGTCTGCCGCCGTGCTTCTGCAGCTTGTTTGTGCATGAATGCTCCGCCCCTAGCCCCAGAAACAGCCAATAGGAGGACAGAAAAGGGGGAGTGTGTGTCTATGTGTATGTGTGTGTGATTGGGGTTAGAGGATGCATTAGAAACATCACAGTTCGGAACCTCTAATCACCAGCCTGCTTCTCAAGGTGTGACCAGGTGACAAGCACAGCAAACTCAGGAACAGTGGTCCTGAGGTTCAGGGTAAAGCACACTCATGCATATTTATGTTTTCTTTCTTTTGAATTTTGAATAACATATTTATGGATGTTTCGATTGACTTTGAGAGGGACAAAAAGCTGAGGACAAGCTAACATATGCACGTGTTCTATCTAAGCGCAGCGCTGTATGCCTACATGTCAGAGTAAGGATGAATGTGTCTGTGTTCATATTGGCATGGAATTCAGCTTGGAGGTCTATAGTGCCCCCCAGTGGTATTCTATCTGGACAAATTATGAGTTTATGACAATATTATAGTCAATGATCAGCAAAGAAACATGCAGCATGTTTAAGACAGTTAAGGGATCATTGGGGGTTGAGGGTCCACAAGATCATCCACTACACGTTGATGTCATGCCTGACCCAAGCTGTTCCTTAGCAACCCTCTTAGCTCAGGGGAAAAGATGAGCTTCTGGCCTTCTCACACTGTCCACTAGGGTGGGGTTCTACAGAGAGCCAGCAGGGCACCTGCAAGGTAAACATTTCAATCTCAAGTCTGGGCTCCCATATAAATTATTTTCACATTGTAGTAGTGCAATTGGTAACACTTTAATTGATAGGGCACAAATAATATAGTATTATGCTATTACTTATGTATTAATTAACCATACACTAAATCTTAGTTACATACTGATCTCATGTTAATTCATCTTTAATTAACCATGACATATGTTTTATCCCAAGCAGTTACTATATTTGTTACTATATCTATTAATTCTGTAAACCTTTGTGAACTAGTGAAGGAAGAAGTCATGAATAACACAAGTGACATACTGATCTCATGTTTATTCACCATTAATGAACCATGACACATCTTTTGTCTCAAGTAGCGACAATATTTTCAGTCGGGATTTGTTCATGATTCCTACTTCAGTAGAATTCGAGTTATTGCTAAGTTTTTCTTGCCCCATCAAGTAATGTGTTGCTGAGTAACTGAAATTTTCTAAATGGGCAGGTATGTAATAGGCAGAATATCCAGGTACTAATGTTACAGATGGTAGATTATAACTATTATAATATGACAGATTGTTTTTTGCACATTGATCCATCATTCCTCAAAATAATTTAAAAATGGTATTCTTTTCACTGCCTGATCCTCTTGACGTTGCTAATTATTATTGTTCTAGACAGTACTGGTCATAGCCAATGTAGTGCCCTAGGCAAGCATCACCACTGGTGCTT
>JAODJX010000047.1:13928221-13945682 GCA_026776945.1 Isichthys henryi
AGGGAACAACCCAGGATGGGGGGCCAGCCCATCGCAGGGCACACTCACACACCATTCACTCACACATGCACATCTACAGGCAATTTGGCAATTCCAATTAGCCTCAGCATGTTTTTGGATTGTGGGAGAAACTGAAGTTCCTGGAGGAAACCCCACGACGACATGGGGAGAATATGCAAACTCCACACAAACTCAAATCCTGGTCCTACAGTAGGGCTGTGAAGTGACGGTGCTAACCACTGTACCACCATGGCACCCTTCTCCACCAATCCAATATATATATTCCATCGCACACACTATAAGAATGACCAGCCTACAATATCCATGATGTAGTGCAGGAATAGGCAGTACTCACACCCTGTAAGGGGAGGGACTCAGGCTGTCAGAAGACCTGATTGGATCCCAGAAGTCATATGCTCCATGGAACTGGCTAGTCTTGGTCAATATGACATTTCTATAAATGTCCAAGAGAAGTAGAGCAGAAATTTTTAGAATCTCTCAGCAATGAGTCTGGGGAACTTCACATGCCTCTTCATACATTATGTATACACTGGTGTGTTTTTGTTTCATTGCCAAAAACCACAGTCTACACGTCAGTTTTGCAACAAAGAGCTTGGTCAGTTGTATCCCCACATATCCAAGTGCGGTTTTTAACATACTCCCCCATTTCTTGTAGTTGCTAACGTAGCTCATCCTCTTCCTGCCGAGATCCCTGTCCTCTAGAAACATAGCCCTCCCCACAGCATTTAAGCCTATCCCACAATCATGTTTAAATGTAAAACCATGTCTGATGTTCAGTTTTTCTGAGTCATCATAAAGCAGATCAGATGCCAGAGGTTGGAGATATGAAAGCATCAGACTGCCATCTATTGGTTGCTTTGTTGTATTGCGTGGTGCTCCTTTATTGGTTGTGTAATACATCATTGATGCTGTATCCCTATTTTCTCCAAAGCAATCCCTAAACAGCCCTTATTTAGACTTTTTCACATTTGGTAAATATTATGTGCAATGCAATTTGTATATATTAAAGCAAATTATCACTTTTCAAAGGAGGGATTATGTTCATTGCTCTCTAATCAAATAATTTACCTGTTTTGTGATGTTACGCGACTGATTCTAAATTGTCAGATGCTAATTGTCAGATTGATTGATTGAACATAGTTGTCACTTGTGTGCCTTTGCAAAGTGGACTGCGTAGTGTACGAACCTGTCTCACATGCAGATCATAACTTGCAATGAAATTGTTTTAATAGTAGGAAAAATAATGGCTGACCTGTCAGCCTTTAAGCTGCTACTGTTTAGTAATCATATCTCATGTTGTTTATGCTATAAATCATAACTGTGCCCCAGTTCATGTGTCTTTGCGAAATCAGGGGTTAATTACATGAGAAAAAGCCCAAAGTGGCTCAGACTGTAATCACCCAGAGCGTGGCCCAGCGTGGCTCCAAATGAGATGTTAATTACTTGTAGTGAGAATTCTATTTCTTTATTTCCCATTAAACAAAATACAAGAACTTTAAATATTAGCATACCAGCACAGTAATTTGTGACTCATTGATCAACTCAATTCAATTCAATTTTATTTTGCATAGCGCATTTTCAGAACATTACATTGTCTCAAAGTGCTTTACAGCATCCCTGTCCAAAGCCCCCTGTGAGCAAGCCAGAGGCGACAGTGGCAAGATAAAACTCCCTAGAAGGAAGAAACCTTAGGAGGAGCCAGACTCAAATGGGGAGGCCATCCTTTAGGGGGCAGCAGAGGAAGCCCTAATGCTAACCAGACTCAAAGGAGGAGCCCATCCTCCAGGGGGCAGCAGAGGAAGCCCTAATGCTAACCAGACTCAAAGGGGGAGCCCATCCTCCAGAGGGCAGCAGAGGAAGCCCTAATGCTAACCAGACTCAAAGGGGGAGCCCATCCTCCAGGGGGCAGCAGAGGAAGCCCTAATGCTAACCAGACTCAAAGGAGGAGCCCATCCTCCAGGGGGCAGCAGAGAAAGTCATAAGAACAAGATGGCAAAATCCTAATTCACACAGACCGGATTTTAAGATATGAGACTGAATGCGAGAGGCAGGCAGGTGACGACACAAAGGTGCTGGTGCTGCTTCTGACAGCAGGATGAAGAGTGGTTCAGCAGCAGGATAAGAAGAAGTAATGTAACAGATTGAAGGGCGAGCAGAAGAGGCGTCACAGGCAGTAGAGGCGTTGCAGGCAGCAGGGTAGGCAGAATATCTTGATTCTTGGATGAATACAGAGCTACTATCATGTTACAGGAGAAAATGCAGAATCTGACTATTCTTCTGCTTAGTTTAAAGAGCAACAGTGTGCAACAGTGAGGAGGGGCTTAGGGTGCTGAAGAAGGTCACCGGCCATCTGGCTCTGCTGTCTGCTGCTTCACGCACACGTTTGGTATGTGACTCCCGTTCACCCCGTCATTGTGTCTGTCTCCAGTGTTCTCATGCTCACCTGATGTCACACCAGGGTCTCATTCCTCAACTGAAGTAAGTGAAGGAGAGATGGTGACCATTCACTGTTCCGACCAAGACTCCACTGTCAGTGAGATGCATTGGTACAGGCAGAAACCCGACAGAAATCCACAGGAAGTTATTACAGCTTTTGGAAAGCCAGTGTCGGAGAAGCAGTAGAGTGCTGATCTGAATAAGAACGTGCAGTGTGGAGTTCTGAACACCTCCAACACAGAAATGGGACACTGACCCTTATCACTATGCCGTGGAGATGCAGTGCGCCAGATGCAGGAGAAAGGATGATAATAACTGCAATGCTGAAGACTCTGCATCCCAGCTGAGAAGAAAACCATCTCTCTACTTCATAGGGCAGGGGTCGGCAACCTTTTTAAAGTAAAGAGCCATTTTTTCCCTAAATATCGGAAGCAAGATTTACAATGAACCACAATGGGTAGAGAAGGGGGTTTGAGATACGATTTTTTTAATGTGATATGGGCATATATGTATTTAACACAAAAACAAAAGTTCAAGTACTTACAAAAAAATTAAGGAAATCAATTTCGGGGAGCATCTCAGTTTAAAATCACTGGGATGCGTAACAGTGCAAAGGTGACTGTTATGTCTGCTTGGCTCAAACAGTCCTAATATTACAACATTGTTTAGTTCTGTAGCGATAGTCGTCACCCTCACCCCTTCTTTCGTCTGCCCTTAACTCTGCTCTTCACTACAGCTGTGCTGACGAACAGTGGAAATGTAGTCACAACTCAGCTATAGCTATAACATGTAAATCGGAGGAAATATAATAATTTTTACGAAGACCTGGGAAGGCTTGGTGATGGTTTACTACAAAAAGTATATGAAAGAATTAGGAATCCCAATAAATGATCTCAGGTACTAAAGAAAGCATATATACCATTCGACCGGAGCCGTACTCTCGTCGTAGAGAATGACTTTGAGGAAGATGTAAATTATGCCGTTAAAACATCACAGAGGCGCGTGAAGGACTGCCTCATTCACATATAGCTAAAGAAACATCTAAATGAAAAATAATATTAACCCATAAATAAATAATTTATCGTTATGAAAGTATTATCATAATTATGTTAATAATGTGAATGCGGCTATCGTTCTGAGGAGAGCCACAGTCACGTGGTCAAAGAGCCGCAGGTTGTCGACTCCTGGACTAGACGATTAAACAAATAAAGCAGCGCAACATCACAGTAACTAACAATAAATAAACTAACTCACGTGTACTATTACAGCATTTATGTAATTTATTTAGACTTTATACCATCCATCAATTTTCTGAAACCGCTTAATCCTAACTGGGGTTATGTGGGGGTGGGGGGACTGGAGCCTATCCCGGGAAAAATAGGCACACGCGGGAACGAACCCTGGACGGGCGACAACACACCACGGGGCGCACACAATCAAGCAATTACAGGGCCAATTTAGACACACCAATTTGGGCCAATTTGGTAGTTTCATTTTACCAGGTAAATTAACTGAAAACCAGCTCTCACTGCTTTACGTGCTTTTCCGGAGAAATAGCAGATAATGCATCGGAACTGCCTGGGATACAAACGTCATGCGTATGACTAAAATCTTCAGCCAATAAGGGTAAAGTTGAGTCGTTATGGAGACGGTTCCAGTTTGTGCAGCCGGCTGAGAGGCGCTGCACGATCTGTCTCAAGTCGTCTTGTTTGTTGAGAAACTCCCTGTAAAACTTTCATCCTTCCATAAGCAGGTCCTCTTAGCGTGGACCCTCATTTATAAACACAACTTCTCACCACACAGAGACCTCATCTGGAACGACAAAGATCTTTTATTTAAAAATATATCACTATTCCGTGAGTCTTGGGTTCAAAATGGAATCCTATTGGTGGCTCAGCTGGTTAATAGAGAGGGACAACCATACTGACGTACAACGAATTCCTGACATTATATAATTTTCCAGTCAGTCCCCGAGAATTCTCAATGGTGCTTGGGGCCAAACCCTCAGGTACGTTAATGCTGTATAAAACATTGACAGTTCTTAATGTGCTTCAGTCGCTCTCCCTGACCCAGCTGTGTCAGTTGTGGGGAAAATCTATTTTTTCACCGGAATTTAGTAATGACAATAAGAGAGTGCCCAGTTTGTTCCAAAGGGATGTCATCTCTCTCCTATATGTAACGTCTTATTGGAAGATCAGCAGGAAAACCGTCTGGATGATCCCCCATAGATATTTAATTATAAATAAGGTGAGGGAGGAGTCGTTTAAAGTTCTCCATAAATGTTATCCAGCTAATCACTACTGTATATGGTAAAAATTCAAAGATACATAAATTTTAACAGTAGTTTTTGTGGGAATCATCCAGACACATCTTTTTTGGTACAGCTCTTTCATACAGAGGTTTTGGAAGTAATTTAGCAGGATTGTTGTAAACCATATTTTAAGGAACTTCTCCTTACGGTGGGAGAATGTCTTATTTTGTTTCTTTAAAATCCCCCGAAAGAATGATAAATGTGTTTTTATGATAAATTTGTTAATTCTTCTTGCAAATTTTTTAACCATAAATTTAAATTTGTTAATAAAACACCATCTTTTCTTTATTTTCTTAAGGATGTGGATTTGTATATAAAATCAATATCAGACTCTACCAACAAAAAGGCTCTCAAAACGATTAATGTATGTACATTTTTGCATTTATTTGAATAATTAACACCCCCGGCTGTTTGTATAATTATTGTACTCTCTTGTATACTTCATCTGTTTATGTGTTGTATACTTACTGTTTGCTTAATAAAGTTCTTATGTATATAACATCTTGCCTTATGGTGCCTATTTGCCTTCTTAATCTACGTGTTAATGCTGTAACAACCTAATGCTTCCAATGCTCCTGCTGATCTCACTGTTAGCAAGAGTTTTGTATAGTTTAGCAAGACATTTTCTCGTTGCCTTTTTTATTTGTAGTCAAAAGAAAAAAGTCGTCGTCTTGCTCTCGCGAGATTTTTGTTCCATGTGACATGGTGACGCATGGTGACCGCGCCGAAAAACTAACCATGGTGCATTGCGTCAGGACCACAATGCATTACTTTAAGCCAGCGCATTAAGCGGCTGCATGAAGGTAAATGTTACCTCAATAAATCACGAAAAACTAGGTTTAAAATTTTCTACATAAAATGCAGGGAAAATCTCACTCCAGTCAGCTGGCAATCCTGCCGATAATCAGGAACATAACA
Source organism: Isichthys henryi (assembly GCA_026776945.1). Lineage (NCBI taxonomy): Eukaryota > Metazoa > Chordata > Actinopteri > Osteoglossiformes > Mormyridae > Isichthys > Isichthys henryi. The sequence goes on from JAODJX010000047.1 coordinate 13,933,908, forward strand.
AAAAATGTAAATAAACTTGCTGAGCGAAAGAAAAGTACTCCCACAACCGCAACTGCCTTTCACAAAGAAAAACAGGAGAAACGGTATTGGCCATTTTGTGCACTGCGCTGCCTGGGATAGGCTCCAGCCCCCTGTCCTCAGCCATAACCATATTACAGATAAGGAGGATTGTCACGCCAAATGGGAAGCACGGACCAGGGAAGCAGGAAAAGGAGCCGAAGAATCGGAGAACGAGGGATTTATTGGGAGACCAGTATGGAACACGACGCAAACGGTCTTTGACAGTTGACGTCACACTCGCTATTGCCGCAGTGTATTGTATGTGTATGTGGCTGAAGTGCCAGTATTTGCATACTGCATTATCTTTGGTAAGATGGGGCAGGCTGTGTGAAAGGCTGTCACACTAACTCGCATGGTAGAAATGGCAGAAAGGTGGTCCACGACATGAGAATTTTTCGGTTTCCCACTTGGAAAAAGATGGACAGCAGGTAGAGAGGTAACGAAGAATCTCCCTTAATTCGTGTTTGCTCTCGGCATTTTCATAAAGGCAAGCAAGATGTTTTTTGTTTAAGTAGTACTTAAGTAGTAAGTTTTTTTGTCTTCTGAAGTTGGTATTTTCATATTGGTTAGCCTACGCTAGCAAGCTAGCCTAACTACGGAGGGTAGCAAAAATGGGTTAATCTTCTCGTGTTAAACTACCGTTAAAGAGTGAGTGCTTTTTAAAGACAAAAGTAAACAGCAAAACTGTAATGACACGTTTATCAGTGCATGTATGTGTATATTCGCGTGCATGGATTATAAGCCACAATGCTGGATAAGGCTGTCACTGTATGCTGTGCCCTGACAAACCAATGCCCTACTATAGTTTTTAGAAACATTTGCAAGTACGGTTTCTGACATCTTACATGATTTCTGGAAGGATCTGTCTAAACTCATTGTAAACCGAGCCTGTTTTCTGCTTTCCACTTATATTTTATTTTAAATATGATCCATAACGTTATGTCCAATGACATTTTTGTGGAGAAAAAAAAAACACTTAATATGAAATATTAAGTTTGTTAACCAAACGTGTTTACATCTGCGATACACTCAAAATGGTCACGTGACTGACAAAGACCGATACGAAGGATAGACGTCAAAGACAACTAGAATAAGAGGAACGGGGAAGGACTTAAGTACAGAAACTCAAGTAAACAAGACTAGACACAGCTGGTAACACGGGGATTCCACGCGTGGTTAACGAGGGGGCGTGGCACACAGGAGAAATGGCACGATCGGGATGTGACAAGATTGCTTAGATTATTTATTCATCCATCCATTTTCCAAACCGCATCTCCTACTGGGTCGCGGGGGATCCAGAGCCTATCCCGGAAGCAATGGGCACGAGGCAAGGAACAATCCAGGGCACACTCACACATCAGTAACTCACACATGCACTCCTATGGGCAGTTTAGCAAGTCCAATTAGCCTCAGCATGTTTTTGGACTGTGGGGGGAAACCAGAGTACCCGGAGGAAACCCCACAACGACATGGGGAGAATATGCAAACTCCGCACACATGTGACCCAGGCGGAGACTCGAACCCGGGACCCAGACGTGTGAGGCAACAGTGCTAGCCACTGCACCACCATGCCACCCGCATTTGACATGCTGAGGCTAATTGGACTTGCTAAATTGCCCGTAGGAGTGCATGTGTAAATGACTGGTGTGTGAGTGTGCCCTTCGATGGGCTGGCCCCCCATCCTGGGTTGTTCCCTGCCTCATGTCCATTACTTCTGGGATAGGCTCTGGATCCCCCGCGACCCAGTAAGGATAAGCGGTTTGGAAGATGGATGGATGGATGGATGGATGAATGGATGGATGGATGAATGGACAATCAAATGCATGATCACAAGGGCTGTATAAATGGGAGTGTACTTAGTGGGAGTAACACTAATCCAGATTATGATGACTGAACACAAGATGGAATTGTTACACAAAAAAATCAATAATGCAACTGAGAAGAAAGTAATAGGTGCGTTAGAGAGGAAGAGGCTAAATGAAAATGTCAGTAGAGGGTGCTCTTTCTCTTGTATTAGACAGAATCCTTATCTTAAAGGAGGAGGAGCTGTAAAACAAATACCATATTTCTTGTAGATACAGATACAATCACTTTTAGAGCATCTAGATTGTAATGTCTATAAAATTTCCTGCACCAGATCGTCTGTATAATTTAGTAATAACACTGATTAATGGACTTATTTTTCAGTGTGTTTAAGCTGTATTAATTAAAACGTGTTTTTGCTCTATTCGACGTACTATTTCTCTCTGTGTTACTTTGGAAGTCGTAGCAGATAAAGTTTATCACTCTTTTTTATTTATTTCACCTGAGGGAGACAAAACTTTACTGACATGCAGCCATGATATTGCAATTTTCAACTCCATGTACTGGTATGTACAGCTACAAATGAGGCTCCTGAACTTCACATTCATAAATTTGATGAGGCTCTTCCTAGGAAGATTCTTCATGGATTTGGACAGAAAACAATGTCTAACCATCCTCACCATCAGTGACAGTAGGACAGAAGACACTGTATTACTGTGCTGTGAGGCCCACAGTGACACAGAATGTGTGTCTGATGGTACAAAAACTCAGCTACAGCTTCTCTGAGAAACAGTGGTGACACACTGCCCTAGAAGCCCTATGTAATAACAAACAGTACAGACAGCCAATAGTGGGGGTTTCTACCTATGAGGGAAGTCATGTGACACGTATGATCTCATTACATCAACAAGTCAACTCAAACTCAATAGAGCAGGGTGAACAGCAGGGCTGATTTCTGTGCTACATGGAGAAGTTATTTATCTTAGTTATTATAACCGTCACTGCAGGTAACCGTCCTAAAAGGCTTCAGTGGTTGTGATACAGGAAATCAAATGTCATTTCTGATATAGTAAACTTTCTCCTACATTATGCTAATTTTTTTTTGATATTATTAATAATTTCTCTTTTCAGGATTAACTGCAGGTGTTGAAATCAGTCCAGATAAACAAGACGCTTCCAGTAAATAAGGAGAGTCATTGACACTGAGCTCCAACTATGGAGCAAGCAGTGAAAATGTTTATCTTTACTGGTACAGACGGCACTCTAATCAGGCACCACAGTACCTACTGCTTAAAGGTGCCAGGTCAAACACTTATGAGAACATTTCAGATAAACGATTCAAATCAGCTACATCCAGGGACTCCACCCAGCTCACCATTCCCAGTCTCTCCATAGCAGACACAGCCATCTACTACTGTGCTCTGATGGATGCACAGTGATTAAAAGTTACTGCAACGCTGCACAAAAACCCACCTGACAAGTAGCTCCTCTCATTGGGCATCAAAGTGTAGTTTGCTATAATCTGGGATCTGAGCATCAGATGTTCAAAGGTAAAGGTGGTTATTGTGGTTACCTCAGTCGGTGGTGTTGATAGCTGAGACAGCATTGTATCTACCGTTTTGCTTATAAGTTAAACATTCAGATGTTTTTGAAATAATCAGTAATTACAGGATAAATCCTGAATATTTTCTGTCACGTCACATTATTTCATATCTTACAACTTTATCCAGTAGTTGTCTTATTAAAACTTAATCTAAATTTGGTTCAAGTAACAGTAAGAAAATATCTATTTTAAATCTACATTTCAATCACTTTCAATCTCTGTTAGACAATTTAAGATGCGTCTGACTAGCAGCTGCTGCTTAATGTATAACATTTTATTAATAATCTTATAAAAATGTTTTATACAATTGTAGTTTTGATACTGTATCTCGTTGAACACTGGCAAGAAGAAGCGTGTTGTTTTGTGGCAGTAGAGGAGTTTCCTGTTAGACCCGACCTTGGCAGCAGAGTATTCAGTTCAGTCTGTCTCTCTCCATCTGCCATGATGTTACTCTGTTCATTCCTTCTCTTTTCAGCACTTGTTGGGAAGTAAAATCACGTGTACAGTTTTTTGGTGTGCTACTATTATTTTACTTAAATTGGGTTTTAAAAACAATTATGACATTTATTGTATTACATATCAGTAACGGAACATTTTCCCTCTATAAAGTTCTTGTAATTATATCAAATGACAGTAGAAATATGTTATTAATCTGACCAAGACCATGGAAGCTGTATATTGAACCAAATATTCCTTTCCACATATCACAGTATCGAGGATTCAGTTACCTCTTTTACTGACACATTGTACAGGGTGGAAATGTGACACTGTCCTTTGTAAATAACCTACAATGATATCGTCAGAATCCCACTTCAGCACCAGTGTTTCTTCTGCTTATCTATGACACTGCAAAAACTCCACAGAGAAGCCGGCCTTGAATGTTTATTGAAGTTAACAAGAAGAAAGGGTACTACTGTACTCTACAAAAACTTGACTCTTGGAAAAGCAAGTAGAAATAGGTTAAAATATCATTTTAGTTTTCCCAGTTTTTACACGTTTGGAACACCCTGGAATTTTATGCTGCAAGTCCATGTACAGTAGCCACTGATATCGCAATTAAGATGACTCCCACAACCCGGCCCAACTCAGTGGATGAACTGATAACCATAAGGAAAGAGAACTTTAAGCCAAGGTTAAAGGGTAAATTCTCTCCTCAATACAGGGTGCCTGTGAGGTATTAAAAAGTCTTAAATTTAACCAAAAGGTTTTGAAAAGTCTTCTAAAGCCTTCAGTTTAAGTTTTCTATGTTTTAGAGGTTATAAACATTCATAATGGTCCCATCCCCCCTTATCCGTGGTTTTGCTTTCCGCAGTTCCAGTTACCCTCAGTCCAAAGATAATAAATTGAAAATGCCAGGAATAATTCATAACTTTTAAATTGAACACCATTCTGAGTAGTGTGATGAAATCTCACACTGTCCCGCCCATCACACGAATCGTCTAGCACATCCACGCTTTATACACTACACTATGTTTTTTTTTTAAATAAGAAACTTTCTTTAAAAACCAATAGCAATACTGTTGATGAAGGGTGACTATAATACAATAAGATATTTCTAGAGAGAGACCGCATTTACATACAGCGTTTTGATATAAATGTTCTATTGGTTTTGATCTCATTTTGTCCCATATTTATAAAAAAAAGATTTGTCATAGATGTATGTATAGGAGGAAAAATAGCATTTATTGGGTTAGGTACTATCCGCAGTTTCAGGCATCTGCTGGGCGTCTTGGAACTTGGATAAGGGGGAGCTACTGTGATTTAGCCTGATGTTGAAAAATATTTAGTTTAAGTTCAAATGTGACTGACTACTATACTAAGTCAGTTTTTAATTACAGACCTTTGATGTCCACAGGCAGACATGCATATTGTTACTCAGGAACTAGGTCACATGAAAAACAACCATGACAAGCATCTGGACAAGTGGATCTTTGAGTGACAGCACAGTGTTATTTCATATGCCAGAGTGTGCTGTCATGAGCCTTCTTTCCCAGATTCTAGTTACTCCTCCCCCTGTACTTCCTGTTATACTGCACATATGTTGCACCCATCATCTGCAAAAGAGCAGTAGAGAGCATGACTGTACAGCAAACACTGCAAGACACATTGTCGTAATGCACAGAGCTTAACTTCTTCAAGCGCTCATCTACACCAGGCATACCTCCACTATGTCATGCCCCGATCGTCCAATCCTCCTGTGTGCCACGCCCCCTGGTTACCCACGTGTGATTCCCTGATTGTCTCCAGCTTTGTCTGCTTAGTTTGCTCTGTCTTGTCAATTTAAGTCCGTGTCTTGCCTCAGTCCCTTGTCCGTCATTGTGGTTAGGTGATGTTCGTCTTGGTTGAGGTGGTCAGATGTTTCCCAGTCCGTGTTCCCCGAATAAATCCCCGTTTTGTAGCATTTTGCCTGCTCGCTTGTTTTCTGCCCGCCTGCCTGCCTGCTCGCCGCTCCCGGTAACCAGCGATCGTGACACACTAGCCCCACTAGACTCCTGATTTGAATAATTGTATTAGGTTCTTCTGTGTTTGAAAGATGTATAGGTCTTGTTCCAATAATACTCATTACTACTCATATTATTCATTCGAGGATCAGCCTACCTGCCTGACAGCCAGCAATATGCTCATAAGATGCTATCAGAGTGCAGAATAAATGTAAATTTGACAAAGGGTTACTTACAGTAATATCAAAAAATGTGATTATTCACATGCTTTGCTCATTACTTTACAATCCCCTGTCCAAATTAGCAGACCTGTTCATCTGGTATACCAGTCATTTTCCAGGTGGGAAGATGGGTTTCTGGGCCAGTAAAATTTATTGTGGCGGATACAAAAGTCCAGGACCAATTTTTAATCTCAAATCAGCCATGCATGGTTAACTAGACTCTCATCAACAAAAACACAGAGAATTTCAACTGAGCAATAGATCCAGAGAGACATTACAAGTCAATGTAGAGGACAGTCACCCGCACACATGGAAAATGATTCAAGATTCAAAGCGTTTATTGTCATATGTACAGTAGAAAAGTGCATTTCTCTGTGCATTGAAATTCTTACTTTGCTGTCCACACAAAAATGCCGAGGCACAATATATATATAAAAAAATACAAAAATAAATACTTTTAAGTGTAGTTGAAGTTGCTGAGTATCTTGGTTGATATACCAAACTTCCTCAGCCTCCTCAGGAAGTACAGCCGTTGTTGAGCCTTCTTGACCAGCTGTGTGGTGCACAGTGACCAGGTGAGATCCTCACTGATGTGGACACCCAGGTACTTAAAGCTGCTCACCCTCTCCACTTCAAGCTCCCGAATGAACAGTGGCTGATGAGGCCTCCTCCTCTTCCTCATGTCCACTATCATCATCTTTGTCTTGTCTGTGGTGAGGGTGAGGTTGTTGTCCTCACACCATGACACCAGACCCGCCACCTCTCTCCTGTAGGCCGCTTTGTCCCCTCCAGTGATGCGACCGATCACTGCGATGTCATCCGCGAACTTCAGGATGATGTTGTCTTTGTGGGAGGCGAAACAGTCGTAGGTGAACAGGGTGTAGAGGATGGGGCTGAGGACACAACCCTGTGGGATGCCAGTGTTTGTGGTGATGCTGGCAGAATTCCTGTTGCTGACCCTGACAGACTGAGGTCTGCCAGTCACAGAGGGTGTGGTGCAGGCTGAGTGTGGTCAGTTTGTGGATGAGTTTGTGAGGGATGACCGTGTTGAAGGCAGAGCTGTAATCGACAAAGAGCATCCTGATGTAGGAGTCTTTGTTTTCCAGGTGGGAGAGGGAATAGTGAAGGGCAGTTGCAATGGTGTCTGATGTGGAACTCTTGGGCCGGTAGGCATACTGCAGGGGGTCCAGAGTGTCTGGGATGTTGCTCTGGATGTAAGCCAGCACCACTCTCTCAAAACCCTTTTTTCTATGATTGGAGGGTCTGTAGTCATTCATGCAGGTGGCTGTGCTTTTCTTGGGAAGGGGGACAATGGTTGTGGTCTTGAAGCAGGTGGGAACAGTGCTCTGGATGAGGGAAAGGTTGAAGATTGCGGTGAGAACATCAGCCAGCTCGTTAGCACATGCTTTGAAGGCCCACCCAGGGATGTTGACTATTATTTAGTGCCTCAGTGCGTCATTTTATTGGAGGCAGCTTGAATCTTTGTTGGCCTGAATCTGTGGGAATACAGAAAATAAAAGCATTTATTGATAATTACTTATGCAAATTTTAATTACACTTAATTAAGCAATTGCTTAATGATGAACCAACACTTAAATCAGCTTACATCTTTGAATAAAAGAAGCCGCTCAGATGCTGTTCACCATGGGTACTTTTCACTTGCTTCCAGCTGATGCAGAACCTTTGGTGAACAGAACTACTTTAGTCTACAGTTGTTCATTGCCTTCAATTATTGAAAGAGATCATTGCGACTCATTGCTAGAACACACATAAAGAGATGTTCATGACCTTTTAATTTACTGCCCCAACACTGACTACTCCCCTGGCTTTAAGCAACATCAAGTTTCTAAAGTAAAACAGTGCTCATTAGACTGACCCTCTGGCCTGCACTACTGTAGCCATGCATGAAGCATAATATCATCTATTGCTGGCCTTTTCGAAGGGTCAAGTGACAGGCACCAACGAATTAAATGCTGGAAGTCTGTGAAAGAACAGAACAAGAGTATAACATCATTGCTCTCAGGTGAAGGTTCTTTCTCAGGGTATCTGAGATTAATATTGCAAAACGTCAGACATTCACCAAGTGACACCCGTGCTGGGACTTTCAGAGGTTTTGTGAGGGCTTCCAAAAAGTTCCTGAAGGGTAATGTGCCACAGACCATCCTGTACAGTGTCACTCCCACAGACCAGACTGTGACAGGGCTAGCCAAGTACTTTCCTATTACAAATACCTCTGGGGGGCAGTAAAGGTTTGTTCCTGAAACACAAATACAAGTGGGCGGCATGCTTTAAAACCTTGGTTCAAGTAGAAAAGACTTAGGAAAAAAAAAACAATTATGAACATTCTTATAACCTGCAGAGTTTGGTTTGTCTAGTATCAACTGGCATTGTTAGGTTTCCAGCAAGTCCAGACGCTGCTCTACTTACAAAGGAGTTACATTCCGAATGGCCGTTTATAACTTGAAATGTTCGTAAGTCGTTATTCAGAATTATTTTAAGGGTTTACGCAAGTACAAAGAACTAGGATGCTGGAATTAATCTAGAAAACAACTGGCAAAACATCTGGCTTCTTGACATTGGACTGTCTGTTGTCCTAATCAAAAAGATGATTTTTATGGGTTTTTTAGTGGTCTGTGTCAATGACCTGCAAAATGAGTGTATGACTCGTCCTTCAAAATATCTCCACAGCCGAAGTCTATGAGCTTCAGTTGTAGCGTCTCGGTCTGTATCAGGATGTTGCTAGGTTTCACATCCCGATGCAGGACGCCTTTGCTCTCGCAGTGTCTCAGAGCTTCGAGCAGCTGCATGAGCACATGCTGTGCCACATCCTCACTAAGGAAGCCCCCTTGGCTTCTGAGGTATTCCTGCAGATCCATGCATGGCTCAGGTCTTTCCAACACCAACACGTACTCGCCGGGCAAGTCAAACCACTCAAGGAGCTTTAGAATGTAAGGACAAGTTGGCTCTAGGCTTAAATGAACCATCAAAGCCATCTCCAGGGGAAGTGGCTTCTCTTGTCCAGGCTGCAAACAGAGAAGTAAACATCTATTAAAATGCAGAACACATCACTACTGTATGATTATACTGCAAAGAACCCTTTTATTCAAGAGTCAACATGAATGCAATTACCATTCTTAGCTGCTTGGTACACTTCTCCTTGGGGATGTATTTGATGGCCACCTGATAGGAAGAAACATAGGAATTTATGGTGATATGGCTTTACTATACATCACCTATAATAAGCACATGAAACAGTCGTTGGGGACCTTCAGTGTAATGAAGATAAATTTGGTGACTTACCGGCATTCCATCAGTCTTTCTTATCCCCGCAAATACTGTGCCAAACCCTCCCTGTCCAAGTAGTGCCCCTTTGGTGTAGAGATCTTCTAATGATGCTGTAATACAGAGCAGACATAGCAGATTGCATTTTCATCTGCTTAGTAGTTACTTGAAATCTTTCATTAAGTTGCTTAGCAGAAGCTGATGTGTCTGGGATTCTTGGATTAATCCAATAGTGATTTTCCTCTTTAAAATGTGTTTAATGCATTTAATGCATTCATATGCAAATACATACATAGGGGTTCAAGGAAAAATCAGAGTATTAAATTGTTCACTACTAACTACTAGCTAAGAAATCCATGTTTAGATGCAAACCTCTGCAGGGTTCACTTAAATCCTTGGATGGGGGTGATTCATTTCCACTTTGCGCTGCCTCGGTTTTCTGCAGTGTTTTGTTACTTCTCTTGGTGGTTTTAGTCTTACGCCCCTTGACAGCACCTCTCTGTTGTTGGCCCTTGGGTTCCATCATCTTCTGTCTTTTCCTTCCTCCCTCCTCACCATCCACAGGGGCAGCCCCCTCACACTCAGGCGGGGGGACTAAAATTTACACATACAACAAAGAGAGTTGATTATATAAGTATTCTTTCACTGTTCTGCACGTTTTAAAACCAACCCACTTATTTTGAAAAAGACTTTACTGTGACACTTGCGACACGTTACTGTAGAAAGTAATGCACTGGCAAATCAGTTCTTAGTAAGCTAATTCACAAAAGAAGTCGTGTTTTCCTCTATCATACACGCATAGCAATTTGGAAAATTAAAAAAAAATAACAGAAGTATCTACACTAATGACATTTAAACTCATGACACTGACAGATGATTAGGATACTACATTGATGCTTATCTATGTAAAATTACGTTTTGTACACATACAAACAGTATATAGTTATTGTGCCATACGTGGTCGTTTGCGAGTCCTCCGCTGCATTGCTAAAGTGAACGGTGATTTTTCCATTAAATTAATACACGACCAACCAGCAGAAATACAGCGCAAAACTGACGATCAATCTTGGAACTTGTGCGTATAAGCAACGTCAGCAACTATGACGCAAAAATCACTCCCTATCGTCATGTCTCATCATCCAATAGAATCCGCACGTCTGCAAGAAACTCCCAGTACAAGTTACGCATACTGTAAGGCACGCCCACTCTGTAACTACACCATGCTTCAAGACAAGCCCACTTGATAGCAATTTGTTTTTCTCTCAAAACTCGGAAATTCCGAGTTGAGTGACATCACGTCCGACAATCTCCCGTTCGAGCTACCACATCTCGGAACAAACATGGCTGCCTCGATGAACAAGCTGCTGTGTATCGTTGCTTTATATATATTAGCAGTTTAGGCGTAAGATTATTTTTCCGACAGACGAACAAGCAAGACACACGAACCAGTCAAAACACATTAAAAGCTTTATAAAATATTTTAGTACATTCATAGCGATATTCTTTTTTCGAGAGGCAAACAAACTACAAAACACACTAACAAGTCTGCTAAAAATCTGATATTGCATGCTAGGATACTGATTACGGTTGCGATATGGTATTCTTTAAATCGAACACGTGCAATTACATTTATAAGTATTAATACATTTAATAAAATAAACATATTGAAAGATTTATAAAATAGAATTACTGTTGAGTGTGTAAGCCGCCATGTTGAAATTACGTCACAGGGGCAACTTGGACAAGAAAATTCTGGTGCGTTCGATTATTTCTGGAAAGTTCTGACGTTTTTGTCCGAGTTCCTAGTCGGAGAGAAACAATCGAACGCACCAGAACGTCAGTACAAGGAGAGCCCTGTAGTCGCTTCAACGGAAGTTCTAAAATACTTTGCACGATTCAATTAACCTTCAGATAGTTTCAGGAATTGCTTGGCAGGCAAATGTATTAAATACAGAGAGATAAGACAACGTTTTAGGTAATTAATAGTGATAAATGCATTGATTTACAATATTTATGTAGCACAGAACATGTGTATGTTAATTATTATATTAATATGTTTATTGAAAAGTACGATTTGGTATTATTAACGAATACGGTTACTTGCCTTGACGTATTTCAGGCTTGCCTGGGTTAAAAGGGTATGCTGCTGCTGTTGTTGATGTTCATTGCTTTGATTTTGTTTTAATTATGATGTTCATAACTTGTATGGTAGTCAAGAGCAGTACGTAGTATCCTACTGTTTATTGATATATTAAGAGGGAGGCGAAGGTAAGAAACATTTCGAACGTTTCAGGTAAGATTAAATGTTCTAACATTTCTTTAAGTCGTGGTTTTAGTAATACCGTGCTAACTGAGCACCTAAATT
>JAODJX010000047.1:13945782-13957656 GCA_026776945.1 Isichthys henryi
TTCAGGTAAGATTAAATGTTCTAACATTTCTTTAAGTCGTGGTTTTAGTAATACCGTGCTAACTGAGCACCTAAATTAGTTTAATTGCTAATAAACTCGAACATAGGTATTAAAAAGTCATTTTAAATTCTTGTCGGAACGAGTGTACCGTCGTGTTGCTACTGTAGAAAAAGAGAGGAGTTGTCTGTCTATCGCCTGCAGTGTTTCTGGGGATATTCAGGTATGTTAACCTAAAGTTGTCAGTTTATCACATTAATTCAAAGTACCGTCGACCCTTCCACATCGCGTAAAATGTGTGATTTCCTTGGCTAGCGAAGAAAGTACGAGGGGGTTGGAGACTGCGGGCAAGCTATCCGGGCTTTGCCGATACGTTGTAAAATAATCCGCGATTAAAATGTGTGGTGCACAAATTGCCATTAAATTATGGTATCAGACCGCGCGTAGGAAAATGACACTCTTTAAATATACTGTATATGATTCAGGAATATTTCAAAAACACTGATCTTATCAAAATTCTGAAATGGAGTGATACACTGACCCAAGGACTACACAACAGTCACCGTGTTGGGTCATATTTCAAGTAGAATGATCTGCGATCTTCAGAAGAACTTAAACTGCCACTTAAACTGTCATTGATGACGTTGAACTTGCAAATCCATTGGGTGCTTATAGAAAAACACACTAATTGCGCTGTGTGTATTGGGTTTTTGCAGATCTAGCCAATAAAAACAGGTCTGTATTCATGTAAATTAGTGGTCAAAATTGTGGAAACCAATTTTTAGAGATTGCAGAACTTTATTCAACTGTTGCTCCACTTATTTAATCCTGCAATATATATGGACTACTGTTTAATCTGTCCACAAAGTCTGAAACCGTAGAGTAGTTGCTCTGTAATAGTGGTGTATTTTCTTGCTGCCTACTTCGGTTTTCTGTTTGTCAGATGAAAATCACTAAACACATTACATGAACCATCGCACGTTCTCGTGTCCGTATTTACCAACATGCGAACGAGCGGCGCGTAGCAGTGACCGATAACCGCAATGTATTATGATTCTCATAGTTCCTGTGATTGGACCTGCCGTTTTGCAAGCGATTTCTTGCCATTTCCAAACAAAACGTTCAGCAGCAGCATCTTACAAACTTACGAACTCTCAAAGTAATGTGGCTGTTATGTTCCATGTATCCATGGATAATCCTGGTGCAGAAGACACATGCCAGTGTTCTATCGGGTGTATCTGAAGTAAGTGAAGTAAATGTTTTTCATATGTAGATACGAATATTAATAATTCATATGGATGTATGAATAAAGATAATGTGATGTGGTTATGGTTTCTGTTTTTTTGTTTATTTGGTATCGCCCCTAACGTTCTGTTTGCTGTAACATGTGCAGTCAGAAATTGAATTGTGTTTATGTTGGTTAGCTTTGCACTTTTGGTACAATAACAGAAAACAAAAGTGAAATTGTTTTGAGAGAAATTCATTTTTTTGCCCAGAATATATGGAGGTTGCAGAAAGCGTCATCTATTGATATTTTATTTGATCTATTTTCTGTATGATAAATCAAAATCCATTTCTGGATATATCAGATAGATACCCCCCCAAAAAAGTATTTGTTGGTCTTGTGTCTTTATTCCCCGCCAACATGTATATATTGCAATGTAAATACCTTTGTCGCTGAAATTATTGTCTTTTTAAACTCTGTTATAAATCACCATTCTGCTTTACAATATGAATATTGTATTTTCTGTTTTCCCTGTTGTGCATGTGTGAGTGAATGGTGTGTAAGTGCCCCCCATCCTGGGTTGTTCCCTGCCTCATGCCCATTGCTTCCGGGATAGGCTCTGGACCCCCCGCAACCCAGTACGATAAGCGGTTTGGAAAATGAATGGATGGATGGATGGATGTTTTCCTTGTTGAACTGAGCTGTGTCCAAGGCTTAGGGAGTAACGAGTTTTCCTCCTTAATTCTGCATATTGTCTGCATGAGTGAAGTATTTGTAAAGCTGTTCAAAGCATGAGCGGTATTTCCAGTGATTTTATTTTTGAATGATTTATTTTTAAACTACTTTAATTTAAAAGGGGTTTATCTATTTTCTGTACTATATGTGGATGGAAGTATAAACTTTCCCCTTTTCATATTATGGTTTTTATCAAGTATTATTTTGTTTGCTTATTTCTGCATGCTTAGATCAATGTGACATGTATTTAAGAGGGGTCACACAGTGTCTGTTCTCCTTAGGTGGCATAGTTATCGAAAGGCACCATGCTGTTACAACAAATGACTGAAACAGAATACAACACCCTCCTACTGAATACAGTACTAACTAAGCCCCAGTATCCATACCATTCTCTAAAGAACTGTCTTCATGTCTGCCACAGGAGTGTCCTGTATGTCAGTCTTTCTCAACTTACTCCTTGGACACTGTGAAGGTCCACAATTTTGCTCTTTACCAGCTCTCAGCACAGCAGAACCATTTAATCACTGATCCTGATTGCCTGGTTTATGTGTGCTAGTGTGTGGACAAAAATGTGCACCTGTCCGGTGGGCAGTGAGGACTGGGTTTAGGAACATGACCGTGTACAGTGTCAAAATATTTGATTGGTCTAACCAAATGTTGAAATGTTTTAATGATTAAAGATAAAAAGCGATATGTTCTGATTTGTGTCTAATTTTAGGCAATTTTGATTTTCTTATTTCACATATTTTATATCTAGTTTTCAGTTTCTAGCAGAATAATCTAATACACATGGAAGCAGTAGTATTATATACTTTGGTTAGTCTGGTTTTGAATATGACTAATTATTGTTCAATTTAGATTAAACAGTAATGACAAAAAAAATATTATTTTCAACATTTATCTCACATTTTTAGGACTTGAACTACATTCCTTTTGAGGATTTGTGTGATTAGTGTGCTGTTCAGACTACTTTGGAAACACCAGAACACCAAAAAATAGGTAATAAGAATTTATATAAAAAGTAGTTTATAAGATTTTTTTTAAAAGTTGTTTATAAGGTTTTATTTAAAGTAGATTTCAGAAGTCAAATCCTTCTCCTTTCAGCCATTCCTGCAATACGTATATGCCACAACAGTGGCTCAGAGAAAACATTGCCATAAGCTTGCGCAAGAAGGTCTTCTTGTGGGGCTGCCTTTGACCGAAGACCTTCTTCATGTGACGGTGGTTCATTGGGTTTTTTGAATGCCTATAGTGAACAGAGCTGACAAAAAGTGCCACACCTGTGGTACCTGAACCACAATAACTCCAGTTTACCCGGAAAGTGATAAAATAACTCCTTTGAACTAAACCCAGTACTTTGATCCTCACATTCGAGATCCTGGAGAGGAATCGACTAATGATCCTCCCACACCGGTCATCCACTGCTTGAGCAGGGACTCTCTCACCATCTGACTCAGGTCTCACACTTGAAACACATAATGAAAGGTGAATACAGACCTCTGTTACACTTTTCTTTACCTTCTGCTTCAGCTTGGGCCATGGTCACGTGCTAGTCACTCTGTGGAAAGGTGTGTGATCTACAGGGGATGCAGCAGGCCTACCGGTCTCAGCTTCTGTGGCTGGGCTGCAAGAATCACAAGCAGGAGGACTTTCTGCTTCTTTGCTCTCATGCAAAGCCTGGTTCTGCGACAGAAAAGTTTTGACAATGCCTCTAACGAAGGACTGCCCAGCAAACTTCGGCTCAGTCCCCGGCTTGATAATAATGGTATTTGGTGCATCGTATGTGATGAAGCACCGTTTGTTGCCTCTATAAATGGTTAAATCGATGCTGCAGGTAACGCACTCCTGCTCATAAAACACCTCCACCCAGTAAATCACTTTCTTTATCTTGTACATTGAATTGATAAAAACTTTATTAAAGAACTTAATGGAACACAAGCAAGTGCGCAGTAAATGTTACTCTGCAATGATCATCCCACAAGTATATGATCAGAACTGTAGATCCCAGAACTTATATACAAAAGCTACTGCTTAGGTACGTATTCCAATATCTCAATGGAAACAGTATCCAGCAAGACAATATTTTATTCAACAATTAGATTAATTGTGACTAGGGAGGGTAAGAGGGACTCTTCACCATTTGTGGAGGAATTTAGCAGAAACATCTATTGTCTATGTAAATAAAAAACAACAGCATTGACTTCCTTTCCAGATTTTCTGTTCCTATGAGTGTCGCTGCTTCCCTGAAATCTCATGAGAAAATGGAAAGAAATACTAAAGACTCATATGGATATTTTTCATAATGATTGGATGCTAGTTGGCTTCGGAAGGAATACATTATTCGTACTGGATAGTCGTTTCTACCGAATGTTCGGCTCACACCTGATGGATGCATTGTGAAAGAAGAGCTGTCACACAAGGTGGGGTATTTAGCACTTAGCACAGGTGATACATACTAAGCTGGATCCAGGTGAAAACTGCCTTGGCAGCAGCAGCAGAGGCAGCAATTGTGCAAAGAAAGAAACCAAAGCATAATCACAGAGGCTCTCTGCTCCTTCAAGAATTACGTGACCATGGATTCCATAGCCTGGACTAGTATTAAAAATCAGCCTCAGAATTTTGCACTATGAGCCCCATCACAACTTGCCAGGTCAACAATCATTGTTCCACTCCCATTCAACAAAGATACCACAAGTGTGTTACTGACATCCCATTACTTTGGAATAAACAAGAGGGTTTCACAGATTATACAGATAAAAACCTAAACCAGAAAGAAGAGAAAAACTATTGGAAGATTCTTTAAAATTCAAGCAGAAATAAAGTCAAGCTTTCACTTAACATGGCTACAGCAACAAATTGTAATTTGCAAACTGTATTTTTTATTTTGTCACCGAACTTAAACACCTTTCACTTTAATTAACACTGCCATCTACTGATGACACAGTATATAATTAAAGTCAATACACAATGCTATATACATACACATGTAGTTGTTGCAATAACTACAAACTGTTTTCTAATAAAAGAAAACTGCTTCAAACAAGTAAAGGCTGCCTAAGTTTTAGACATCAAGCACAACAGTGCATAAAAATTATCATCACCAATGCTTGCTAAACTCATTTAAAAAAAAAAAAATCTAGAGCAAAATCTAAAGTAAGTGGTTTCTGAATGAAATAGTATCACTTTCACTGTAAGTATAATCTTACTGCGGAATGTGAATGATTGGTATTAAATCTGTTAGGTTCAGTTACTGACCCAAGTAAATGATTGGTAACAGATATTTGCAAGCAAGTAAATAGAATGTTCTGGGGATGTAAGTATGTTGTTATATGAAATTCATGCAGGGGGCAACATTGTAACATAAACCTTTATTCTACTAAAGAACTGCCAAATAAGCACCTCCTTTAGGTGTGACTACAGAGAGATTTAGGTACAGAGACTGGAACCAATAAGCAAGCACACTGTTTACCTGATCCACGATGTAAATATATCTGCATGCTTGTTGCATTTACAGCTCAGTTATGGACAAAAGTTTCCACATTTCTCTTATCCTAATGACAATCTTCTTTGGTAAGACTCATTTTCCTCATCTGTTCATTAATTTAACCCGAGTCCTGCTTTATTTTACCATTGACTTCATTCTGTTTTCTCCAGAATGCAGAGCTAAAGACAAAGTAATTCAGTCTACAGGAGATATGATTGTCTATGAAGGAGGACCAGTCACTCTGAACTGCACATATGAAACGACCAGTACAGTTAACTACTACCTCTTCTGGTACATCCAAAATCCCAATGACTCCCCAGAATATATCCTGAGACGTGACAAGTATGAACAAGCTGATACTGCTCAGAAGTACAAGGAGAGATTCCATGCCAGCCTGAATACAACTGCAAACTCTGTACCTTTAACAGTACAGAACATGCAGCTGTCAGACTCTGCTGTGTATTACTGTGCTCTGAGGCCCACAGTGAGAATAACCTTCTCACACCCTCTACAAAAACACTGGGAGGAAATAGAATGTGAGATGACAAAAAGAAATTCAAGTTCTGTATTGGTTTCATTAATAAGGAAAACATACCACACAATGTGACTATTTAATATTTCTGTTTTTCAATGCCAATCAAACAAATATATGCATAGACATACGTACCAAAATAGTTAACAAATCCTAACACTGGACTGGAATTATTCTCACCAATCATCTGCAGCCATTATTCAGTTTACTGTATGTACCAGAGGTGGGAACTTGAGTTACTGACTCGCACCTCGAATTGCACTCAAGCCATAAATTTCATGACTTACAGTATGACAGAAAGTCTTGGACTCAACTTGGACTTGACGGAGAATGACTCCAGACTTGGGCCTAATTCGCAAAGCTGTGCATTCTTGTGCAGTGCAATCCACAGTGACACAGATCATGTTTCTGATGGTACAGAAAACAGGTACAGTTTATCTAAGAATTAGAAGGACGTTTGGTATAAGAAGGATTACGTAATAAGAGTAACCTCTCAGTTATGACTTTTTTTTTTCACTTATCACACGGATGTTGATGGGGAACATAGAACCTAATACAAGAAGCAAAGAGCACAATGGACAAGACTGCAGATCTCTGCATTAACTGACTTACGATCTTTACAATAATAATAAAAAAATTGACAGTGTCCTAATATTAAACCAACATAAATACAACATATTGAAACACAAAAAAAACAAAATATTAAACCAAAACACCAAAAATAGTCCAAAAGGCTTTATTTAAAAATAAATTATAAGATATTATTTAAAAATACATTAG
Organism: Isichthys henryi; assembly: GCA_026776945.1. Lineage (NCBI taxonomy): Eukaryota > Metazoa > Chordata > Actinopteri > Osteoglossiformes > Mormyridae > Isichthys > Isichthys henryi. The sequence continues at coordinate 13,952,536 of JAODJX010000047.1, forward strand.
AAGGTTTTATTTCCATCAGGTTGGGAAGACTTATGTTCTGCAACAGCAGCCCAGAGAAAACATAGCCAAAACTTTGGCTAAGAATTTTTTTTGGGGCTGCCCTCGACCGGACTGATCTTCTTGGGACAGTGAATCATTTGCTTTCTTCAATGTCTGTGGTGAAGAGAGCCGACACCAAGTGTAACACCTGTGTTACCTGAACCACAATAATTCTAATTTACCCTGAAAGTAATAAAATAACTAAAACATTACCTTCATGCGCATTTTGGAGATCCTGGAGAGGAAGGGACTCATGATCCTCTCTTGTTTGTCATCCATTGTGTGAGCGAGGTCTGTCTCAAACTTTGACTCAGGTCTCATATCTGAAACTCACAATGCAAGGTGAATGAAGGCTTCTGTTACACTTTTCATTACCTTCTGCTTCAGCTTGGGCCATGGTTACATGCTAGTCACTCCGTGGAAAGGTGTGTAATCTGCAGGTGATGCAGTAGGCCTACCTGTTTCAAGCTCTGCAACTATGCTGTGTAAATCAGAGACAGGAGGGCTGCATGCTTCAATGCACTGGTGTAGGGTCTGGTCCAGTGACATAAAATTCTTCACAATGCTTCTTGCTAAGGACTGCCCTGCGAACTTCGACTTAGCCTCCGGTTTATTGACGATGCATCCGGTGCATTGTATCTCACGAAGCACCTCTTTCTACCCCGGTAAATTGAGAACTGCACGCTGTGGGTAACGCCCCCCTGCTCAAAAAACACCGCCACGTGGTAGCCTACTTTCGTTAAGGTGTACATTCTGATGACCAAAAATATTTGATTACAGAACTGACTAAAATTTAGGTTACACCAAATGCACAAATAACTCTTGCTGCAGAAAATGATCAGCGGACAAGAATGTTTGAATCTCTAGATCAAAAGCCAGCCAAATCTTAGAAATCCTGTCAGATTAGTGCGTGTAATGCTAAGAATGTTTCATAAATGTTCTCAGAAAAAAATTCATATAATATGACAAACATAGTTAGACATTTTATACAACATTTATATCACCCGCCTCTAAACCGCTACTTCCCCCGACGACGAGTAACGTCCGCGAGCACGCGTCGTCTTTTTCAAAACAGGCGCGCGCGTTCCGTATCAGGGACCAATCGATTAAGTCTAGTGTCAAGTTCTGAACTGATGGAATACCCGGATGTGCTCTCCTTTATTCGATTTAATAGAGTACATACTGGAGACAATTTTAATGGGCATTCAAATCAGTGTTGCCAACTTAGCGACTTCGTCGCTATATTTAGCGAGTTTTTAGACCCCTCTAGCGCCTAATTTTCAAAAAAGCGACCAGAGACAAATCTAGCGACTTTTTCTGGTGTTATTGGACACTTTTGGAGACTCTAACGTGAAAGCACGTATCGTTCTTACTCTTCTCACGGAGCAGCGGGTGCTGCCGTCCTCTACTGTCTCAAAGCAGTCACAAGCGGACAGTCCTCAGGCAGCAGCCCCGCCCAGCTGCAGTCAGAGCAGGAGATGTTCACCTCTCCGCGTCCAAACTGCAAATGAATTGCGCATGTAGTTGTTGCAATAAGTACAAACTGTTTTGTAATAATAAAAAACTGCTTCAAACAAGTAAAGGCAGCCTCTGTGATAGAGAAAAACAGAAAATCAGAGAAAGAGAGAAATATTATTAATGATTGTCACATGTTCTCAATATCTTCAATCTAGGACAAACCACAAAGGTTTGAGCTGGAAAAATTGAAAGGACAGGTTCTACAAATATTCCACCTACTTGAGTTACCTAGTAATTTATCTTGTACATGCGCAGTGAATGCGCACGATTCCCGCTAGACATAAAAATCTGTGCTACACGCTGACCGACCGCAGCCGTCCGCCGCCAATCCCTGATGACGAAATTTAAATCACTTTCCCCTTGTGCAACCGTAAGAACACGCAGGAAAGTGAAGTAAGAACTGCCCTTAAGAACCATCTAGCAGGAATGCAGTGCTGGTCAGATGCTTATGGTTAGACTTAAACCTCACATTCAACTAAAATCACCTGCAAGGTGCAGGATAGCAGAGACCTGAGTGGTACTGGGGAATGAGCCTCACACAATTGTGCCACATTACACAATGCTGTTAATAATGATGACATCATTCAACACACCATATAAAATGTTTTGCTCCAGTTAGAGGAAATTAATGTTGATTATCCATCCATATGCATTTGCAGAACTATTTTGAAATTTATAACCTTAAACAGTGTGTCATGAGTGAAGTATTAATGCCATACCTACCTGAGAGGTCAAACAGATAGAAGACCTTCTGTGGACTCACATTTACTGTTTGCTCTGTGTGATGAATACAGTGTCACAGAGATTTGCTGCATCAACAACCTGGAAATGTTTCATCACTTACCTTCAAGGATGATCACAATTGAAAGTTCAATGGTGTATCTATAAATGAGAAGATTATATATGTATATGAATATGATTAAATCTGATGTAAATTACTTATATAACTTTCTAACTGTACATCACTATATATTTATATAATTTACATTATACTCACAACATGACACTGAACAAAGACTGTATTTAAGATCTAAGGAATAGTTATACTTAATTAACTAGTTATACTGAATATGTGGACTGGATTCTGAATCTGGAGGCTGGCGAACAGTGGACATGATAAAAGACCTTTGAACGTTGTTACAGATACTTACAGATGGGGGCGACATTGCAACAGAAGTATCCATTCTTGGAGTCCTAACATTGTCATATAAGCAAAAGTTTTGAACATGCAGAGAGATTTCAGTAGAGAGACTGGAAGAAGCAGCCAGACAGCCTGTTTACCTGATCCATGAGAACATAGTTTTGCATATTTATTGTATTTACACCTCAGTTATGGCACAAAGACTGTGGATTTTTCTGATCTTTGCTGGAATTTTCTATGGTATAATTTATTCTCATACTTATTGCTGATTAGTATAATTAGTACATTTAAAATAGTTTTTTTAAATAACTTGATATTTTGTATTTTTCCTTTAGATTGCAGAGCTGAAGACACAGTAAATCAAACCAGAGGGAATGTGATTGTATATGAAAGAGAATCGGTGACCATCGGCTGTAAATTTGACACTACTGATCAGTTTCCATATCTTTTCTGGTACATCCAATATCCCAATGAGTCTCCTAAGTACCTGCTGAGACGGTATGGATCAGGAGCTGGAGATAATGCTGAAGATTTCAAGGAGAGATTTAATGCCAATTTGGACACAAGTGCGAAAACTGTACCTTTAACAATACAGAATGTGCAGCTGTCAGACTCTGCTGTGTATTACTGTGCTCTGAGGCCCACAGTGAGAATAACCTTCTCACACCCTCTACAAAAACACCTGCACACTAAACAGACAGACTGAAAATTGAATGTGTCAGAACTGTACATGAATACAGGGCTTTGCAAAATGGGGGGGGCGTAAGATGAGTTCAAGAAAATATACATGTGAAAAATAAATACCCCCCCTTTTTGCTTTTTAAATTTTAAAAATGTCTAAGATTACCATAACTGTGACCAGCCAATCACATTAAATTTACTGAGGGACCCTATCCCCACATCCCTGACTGGTGACCCCACCCAGGTAGGTGAAATTGGCGAAGTGGGGAGTCTCTGGCACTGGTATTTTAGGGGTCGGGGTTCCATAAGTTTAGGAGCCTATGCTTGAATAACACATATCATGTTACGTACACTCACTGATGTCCTCAAAATAGGAAAAACGTGCTAGAGGTATTTTTTAATGGTAATAAAACATAAAACAAATCACTATTTAAAAATAGAATGGTATATACCACCTGGTATAAACACTGATACACATTATGTGATTTGTACCACAGTAGCACTTCTCTTTGTTTGTACCAGTTGGGATTGCCTTCCTACCTCGAAAGTCATTGCTGCCCAACACCCTGTTGTCAGATTGTGGTTTTTCCCTCCTCAGGACGTACTCACTAAGGCTGACTGTGAGCACCCACAAGCCTGTCCGTTTCAGAGAGACTCTGACCCAATCGTCAAAGCATAATGATTTTGCCTTTGTCAAAGTCACTCAGATCTTCTTCTGCATTCAACATGGCAACTACAAGAACCAAGTTTTAGCTTAATGTATACTATATACCAGACCTTGACATGCATCACTTTTATGAGATAATCATCATTAACTTCATGTGAAAGTGATCATAATGTTTTTGTTCATCACTGTATGATTGAGACAGACATGCAATGTATTCAGCCAATAGAGGGGGATTATTCCTGAAACGGAGGTCATTAAATATATATAAATATAATGTTTATATTAGCATCTGGATGCTGCATTATGACATTAGTCAGCTCTAAAGCAACTAATCATTTGACTGGTCTATTCCAGGGATGCTTGATGTATTTCATTGTATTTTCAGGTCAATATTTCCCAGGATTCATTACGTAACACCAAGGAAAACATTACGAATTTCACTCAGATTTTTGTATACTGTGCTTGGTGCAAAAACGATAATTTGGGTATCTCAACACTTGATGGCACTGTGTAAGAAGAATTCATAGAACAAATATACTGAATGAACACTAGAGGGAGCTATTTCCAATCTATTAAATTTCTCCATTTCACACCTGAGAAACATATTTGCAGTGTTACAGATCAGCTGTAGATGTGAGTTGCCTCAGTGATACAGTAGATTGGAGTGTATTCTTAAGGCATATTGGGAGGCTATACTGTAGCTGAAAATAATGTATATTTTAGTAATAATTCTGACTAATGGAATCCTCTGTAAGTATGTTTCAAGTGATCAAGTTTATTAAAATATGTTAATGTCATTTTGTTCTGGTTAGAGGTATAATGTCTCTCTGTGTTGCAGTGGGAGTGAATGCAGATAAAGTTGATCAGCCTCCTTTGATTAATTCACCCAAGGGAGACAAAGCTGTACTGACATGCAGCCATGATATTACAAACTCATACTCTATGTACTGGTATGTACAGCATCCAAACAAGGCTCCTGAACTTCTCATTCAGGGATTTGATAAGGCTGTTTCTAAAGGAAGATTCTTAATGGATGTGGACAGAAAAGATTCTCTGACCAACCTCTCCATCAGTA